>BDUI01005865.1:69964-81358 GCA_002335545.1 Apodemus speciosus
CGGGGTGGAGGGTGGCGCAGGGAGGGGTGTTCGGAGAGAAAAACATTATGCAATATTAGAATGCTACTTTTATTTTAAAAGCTATCATGTGTAAAGCATTAGTGGTTTTGAAATTGCATTCTTGAGTTAATTAAATGGACAATCTTTTATACATAAAAGTGAAAGAAAGCAATTAAAAGCTAAATGAAGAAAAACCGTCTTTCCCCCCACTGGTGATGGGACTACCCCCAATCTCTTTGTGTTAACTCTGAGCAAAGACAAGAATCCGCTGCAGAACCAGAACCGCAGAGCTGCTGTCCAAATGCCTCTTTTACGGCACCCTCGGTGACAGTTGGAGAAGTATTTGTCTTCCTTCTAAGTTTACCTATGAGACTGTTAGGATAAGAGAAGGAAGAGAAAGGTAAGGGAGGGGAAGTGGAAAGAAACCTCACCTAAGCACAGTTTATAAACAAACAAGAAACCCAGAGACGAGCCAGATCTAGGCCTTAATTGAAACCTACATAGATATCCCACACCTCTTTTTTCTTTAAAACCACCTCCACCCAAAGTACAGCCCCACCCAAGGTTTCAACCCSAGAGAAAAATAACTCAAGAGTTCTGGGCTGACCGGCCAGCCTTAGYTCACAAGTTTGTAAGAACCYGAAATATAGTCAGATAACACGATTAAATAAACTAAGGTTGATTAACCCAACCGGCTTTCTACCCACACCGCTGGCTGTGCTCACCTTACAGGTGCCAAAGTCACCAAGAGGTCTAACTTTTTTGCAAATGCTTCTTCTCCGTGTGGGTAGACAGCTAAGATCTAGGTTAGAATGCGGGCCTGCTCTGCAAATAGGCTACAGACGGGAAGTGGGGCTTCAGAGAGGTAAGCAGCCTTGATCTCAAGGGAACCTGGCAAGGAGAAACTCTCTGGTGTCTAGATGGACTTCATCTTGTCATTCTGTGTGGTCAGATTGGGCTGAAGCACAGAAAGTAAGAGGCGCGTCTTTCTCTGTGGCTTCGGACGTAACTAAAAAGTGTGCAGGTCAGTGATCACTAAATGGACTGAGTCTACACAGAGCCCAGTGCCAAGGGCCAGCAGCTTCGAGCCACTTTCCTTTCTTAAGGAGTGGCAAGCAAGGCAGGCACGAACCAGTGAGAACTGCTCAAATCAAGGGGGCCAGACATAAGGGCTGGCCTGTTTCCCCAGGTATCTGGGTCCCTCCCAACCCCGCGGCCCACGTCTGCAGGCTCACACTTGCTTGGTGTCTACTTGTCGAACTAGGTTAGACCACTCCCTGTTCTGATTCTGTCTCTTCAGCCTCCTGAGTAGGAACTTTTAACTGGAAACAGAATATAGTTAGTCCTAAGTTTTCTACACAGGCGCAGCCTGGGATGAAACCGACAAACAAAATCTAAACTTCTACGCAATCCAAATGCAGCTCTTTAGAAAGTCAACTGCTCAGTTGCCTGGATGGGTTCCTACCTACCCCTTCCTCTTGCTTCTCCAAAAACAAGCACAAACTGGATCCCTTAGTCCTAACGCTACTCTAAGAAGCAGCAAGGGAATGAGAAAAATAAAGAAACCAAAGTGGTTAACCCGCAAATTCAATTATTTAGCCCCCACATAGGAAAGAACGGCTTGTCAATTTCTCTTTGATTTGCTGAGCTGGAAACCCACGGACCTGCCTGGGGGTGGRGGTGGGGGTGCTGCCTCCCCCTACACCTCCTTCTGAGACAGCAAACCAGAGGGCCCAATCTGGTTTGCTCCTGTCAAAGCCTCCCTCTGCTCAGTGGTTAAGTTGGTCCGGGGGCCTCAGCTCTTGAAAGGAATTCAGGATGAGTTAATCGTTACCTCTATCTCCGCCACGCATCTCCCCGTGCCATCTGATAAGAGGCCGAGAAAACATCCTGTTTGCAGAGAGGGTTAGATACTGATACCGGTGGGGGAGGACTAAGGACCCTGGAGCCACAGGGAGTTAATCCCCCAAGAGATAGGGGCCTCACTCTCTGGAAGGTTCAGAGAAAGCAAAGAAGAAAAGCTGCCCTGGCTGTTACCTGTGGTCACCAAAACTCACTGGCAGGTTGAGCCTCTTTGACCCAAGCGGGGGGGGGGGGGGGGGGGGGGAAGCAGCCACCCAAACTTCTTTAATCCTCCCAGTCGGTACACGCTAAAAAAGAAATGTTCGTCCTTTTTCTTTTCCTTTTTTCTTTTTTCTTTTCTTTCTTTCTTTTAAGAGAACAGAGTCAGCAGACTCTTCAGGCAGTGAATGGCTAAGTCTGGCAGTATCTACTCTGTGAGCACGTTCCGTTCTCCCTCTCCCTAACCAGTAAGCCGAGCCTGGCCTCCACACGATCTCCACTCTCATCCCTGCTTCCCAYAACACGGAGGGGAGACGGCTCTCAGTGATCTCAAGGCTCTCTTAGCCCCAGCCGCTAACCATCAATAACCACAGCGCTGTACTTCGGAGTGAAAATAATGATCAATACAATGACTTGCCATCTGGCGACTYCGGCCATGGAGAAAAGCAAGACCTAACGGCAGGCAGGCGGGCAGGCGGGAGTGCCAACTTTGGGTGGGACTGATCGACAAGGAAGAAGCTGTAGGTAGTTCAACCGTCCCTCGCAAGCATGAATACCTGGCATGCCGACATGACACATCAGGCCTAAGCTGGAAGGATGGCAGGGGTAGGCGTGGGGGTGGGGGTGGGGTGGGGGTGGGGAAGTGGGGGGTTGTAAGAGTGCCTGCTGCTCCTGCAGAAGACCAGAGTTTAGTTCCCAAAACACATATTAGACAGCTTGAAGCCTRTCGCTTCGGCTCCAGGGCATCCGACGCCCTTTCCTGGCTTCTACATGGAGATGTGCACATACAGAAATATACACACAACGAATTTTTCAAAGGTGACATTTTTTTAAGGTGTCAACCTCAGAGAGGGAGTCACACAAGAAGCTCCAGGCTCGGCCCCCTCTTCTTCCACTGCCCTAAGCTTTCCCGCCTATAAAATCCTCCAGGCACCCAATAAATAATTAAATGGCTGTTTACCTCTTACTCAAACCACACCACAGGATGACAAGACCAACTAGGGCTATCAGCAAAACACATCCCTCTGCCTACACACACCAGAATGATCCCCTAAGCCCAGGCCTATGCACTCTACCGTAAGCAAAGTGGGAGGCGGGGGTGGGGGTGGGGGCGGCGGGACAGAGCTGTACCTGGAAGAAAGGAAAACTGCGGATAACCTTTTCCCTCACCTACCCACCAGCGTAGGCAGTGCCTCCCCGTCTGCTGTGATGGATGAGGAGGGTGATGACGGATGACAAACCTTTCTCCTGAAAACCCGGGAGTGAGAAATTTGCCCAGGAGCTGGAGGACAGTCCATGCATAAAAAGCCAAGTGCACATTAGGAACAGCAGTTCCCCGGGCTCCTTAGACCACAACCCAATGCTGCCAGCAACTCCCCAGTCCCTACCAGCCAAAGGAGGAAATGCCTCCTCCAAGTATATRTTAAGGATTTGTTTTTCCCTTTGRAAAGAAAAGCCACTGAGAGTCTGTGTCCTGCGTCTGTCCGCAGGCAGGGCAGCTGGGGTCTTGCTTGTCTCAGAAGTCTGTGAGTGGTCTTGTCCTCGCCTTTGCTTTGAATTTACCACCAATGCTAGAGCCCAAAGGACCATCCCAGCAGAAAGAGGCCTTCGATGCTGAGGCTGTGGACRGGGACAATGGGTCAGTCCAACAGACTTCTGGGTGGTAGAGCATCGCCAGGTTCGTGAAGAAAAGGCTCTGCATTTGGGGAAAACCTTTCCTGTTCCTCCCTCCCAGGGACATTAGCAATTCCTCCTTCATCTCATATATATCCTAAGAAACAAGTAAGCATATCTCTCTCCATTGGTGCCACAGCATGAAAAATTCAAGGAAATAAATCCAGATTTTCTGCTGTCGAGATAAGATTTTGGAAAACTAACATTTACCTTGRACCACAGTAACCATGAGGAATATAAACACACGTGTATTTTTTGACAACTGWTTACTTGCATGTTTATATGTGTGCTCCCAACACGCACTCACASACCCTTGCATGAGTTTAAGCACGTATGTCCTGGTTCCTGTCGAGGCCAATGGGCACTGGATCCAAGGAAACTGAAGCTAYAGACAGTTGCATAAGCGGCCTGGCATCGGTGCATCGGTGCTAGGACCTACTCTAGCACAGCAGTATGCACTCTTAATAGATGAGCTATCTGTCCAGTCCATGGATATGTGTTTTTTAAATGTGATCTCCACAATGACCTCACCAATTAGACAGCATGCCCTTCTCGAAGAGGCAGAGTCTCATTCAAGCTGAGTCTGACATGAAGATACTTGAGCGGTGGTACAGGCTGCAGTTTCAAAAGTAGCCAAGCTCTTCTTGCCTGAGACTCATCTTGACTCCAAAATTTAAACTTGTGTAGCTCAGTGTTGCCCTGTTCAGTCACAGATTTCTGTCACACCTCTAAAAGAAATTTGGTTAAACAGATGAACCAGTCGATCTTAGACTCGGCAACAAAGTATCACGGTTGAGCTGTCAAAGCAGGGAGAGCTGAATCACAGCCAAGTGTTCCAAATCCTGGCACAGAAGATAATACAAAACCCAAACCACCACAACAAAAACCAGTTCATAGTGTTTCTAGTTGCTGCTGTCTTCTGAGTCCCCAAAGTTCAGGCCCATGTGAGTATCTCATTACAAAGGACTTCGGGGTGGCCCACGCTCTGGGCTCTGACTAGGTACCCAAGGTAGCTCTTCTCAGAGTGGGGAGTGTGACATCATCCGGTCTCGCTCTGAGTTGATCATTTTGCCAGTTTCGTGAAATGTTAGTAATTCCATGAAGCACAGTGCGTCACATCTCATAAAAAGGCCCATCGGAAAGATCAGTGTGGGCTTGGGATGCAGCTGGGTCGAAAGGGTGCTTGCGCTGGATGCATAGAGCCCAGGGTTTGACCCCCAACAGAGAAAGGAGATCACTTCCTCAAGTCTCAGCAATCCTCAACAACTCTCCCCAAAACACCTGAACCACAAGGGGTTCTCATGGGGGCCCCTCTGTTTCCAGCATTCCCTAAGTAGACTCAAGAAGAAAGGGATCAGCTTGCTACCACCCCATTATCACTGTAGGACTGCATTTCCCTGAAACGGAGTGTGTCATACTTGTCCAACTCAATCTCACTTTAAACACCTTACCATCCAGATAGGCAAGAGCTACAAAATGTAGACAAAAATATTAAGTCTACATTCATCTGCTTAAAATAGGTCAATTACCACGCCTGATGTGGAGGAACGGGGATCTGTCCAGGGGTTAAGGTAGAGAGAGGGCTGTGTTCTTTCTTTAACGCCTAGCTCCCCAGCTGCTCCAGCCTAGCTGCTGCTTAACTCACCAGGCTCTCCTACCTTACCCCATCTCCCTCCTATTTTGTGCCTTATCTTGGACTCTGCATAAGCAGAGAGATGATGAGATAAGCCACCTACCATCCCGTGGAAAGCAGAAAGAAAAAGAGACATTTTGCCACTATTGATTAAGGAGAATCTGCCAATCTGGATTTAAAAAACACACAAACACAACCATGAGACCTCAGAATACATTAGTGTCATCATCAGGAGATCATGTCCCCCGTCCACGAGACTGCATACTCTACTTGGGTCATCCGCCTAAGTGGGAGCTGCCTCCGGCGTGCTCTTCGAGGAGGAGGCCTTGTTTCTCTTTAAACCTTTAACTCACTTTTTTGGCAAAGTGACGCAGAGAAGGCCTGTTTGTTACCAGAGTGACAGAACACAGAGAGCAGTATGGAGAAAGCCACATGCTTCTTAGAAGAAAGGTACGGAACACCACGGGGCGTGTACTGCCGGCACACCCAAACGCACCAGCACAATGCAGGTTTTATGCCTGGCATCCGGGGCTCCCGCGCAGTACGTTTAGACACAGGCTTGTTCCTTCTGAATCACTTGGATGAGCAAGGTGGCTATGTATTGATGCTACTCTTTTACAAAATGGAAGGCTAAGTGTTGAGGATCCAGGCTGCCATCTTTCTCTCTCCAAGCTGCTAGCCTCACACACCCTCACCCTCCAACACATGTACACCACCCCTGCACACTCACACTAACATTTGGCTTCCCTGAGGTGTTCTGTTATTCATTGGCTTTAGGAAGCCTCTGCCTGGTGGGGGCATGATGGCTCACTCTTGTAATCCCAGTTTTAGAAAGCTAAGGCACGAGGACTACAGTAAATTTGAGATGTCTGGGGCCAGACTGCACTACACAACTTCCAGGCCAGCCGTAATGATACAGCAAGACCTGACTTAAAAAACAAAGCAAATAAACAAAGACAGTGCCCACCAGTAGGTTCAGTCACACAAAGCTAGTCTTATCTACTGTTAAAACCATTGGAGCTAGATGTGACAGGGTGCGCCTTTAATCCCAGCACTGTAGAGGCAGAGGCAGGAGGATCTCTGAGGCCAGCCTGGTCTACACAGTTAGTTCCAGGACAGCCAGACTTACATCTTGGTATGATACTTGATGTTTGTCTAACATGCCTAAAGGTGGGATCTCCAGCACCACATAAGTCAGGTGTGGTGACACACACCAGTAACTCAGTGCGCTCGGAGAGTGGGCGGAGGAGCAGGGGGACAGGGAGGAGTCCAAGGCCATCCATGGTAAACACAGTGAATCTGGGACCAGTTTGGCCTCCATGAGACTCTCACTCTGAAGAAAGGAAGAGAGGGAGGGAGGGAAGGAGGGAGGAAGGGCCAAACCTCACTTGCTACAGGTTGGTTTGCTTATTTTCCTGTGGTGTTGTTGTTGTTGTTGTGTGTGTTTGGTTTTGGGGTGCTTTCTGGTTTTGATTTGTTTTTTGTTTGTTTGTTTGTTTGTTTGTTTTGGTTGGGTGTTTTGTGTTGGAGACAGGGTTTCTCTGTGTAGCCCTAGCTATCCTGGAACCCACTCTGTAGACCAGACTGGCCTCCAACTCAGAGATCTGCCTGCCTCTGCCTCCTGAGGGCACACACAGCCGCATGCACCACCACCACCGCCACCGCCACCACTACCACCACCACCGCCACCGCCACTGCCACCGCCGCCACCGCCACCGCCTAGCTGCTATTCTCTTATTTTAAACCGGGAAGATCAGAGGGGTGGAGGTAGCAGATGTGGAAGAGAGAAATCTAAGCAACACCTACACGCCTGTACTCCAGGCTGCATGCCTTCTGCCAACTGACCACAGTGTACCATTGTAAGATACTTATATACAAATAACTTTCTCTCTCTCTCTCTCTCTCTCTCTCTCTCTCTCTCTCTCNCACACACACACACACACACACACACACACACACACACACACACACGCACAGGACAGAGGATCCACTTCCCATTGTGCTGACAATGCTAGGGCTAGGGGGTGAGGGGTGGGGGGTCATGGGCTGTGAGCACTGTTTCCAAGCGTAATTCCACTCTTGGAAAAACTAAAATCGATATCTGTGCAGCACCTCTCTCTCCCCGTTAAGATCTAGGGTGTTTTAGGAGGATGCCGGCTTCTGAAATGCAGCCTTAACAAACAGAACATTGCTCAACTGTTCTAGAGGCAGGTGTCATAAACAAGCAGCCACATGGCAAACATATTGATTTCCCAGGCCTTATCTCTCAGCAACCAGTGCTCAGTTACCAGGCTACTTTAATATGTAATTTACTGCAGGGAGAAGAAAGCAGGCCTGAGGATGTCTGAAATATTTACTGGAGAATTCGCCAGGGCCACAGAGGCTTGCAAGCAAACATGCAGAATCCTGCCTCAGAAACCATAAATGAGCCTTAGTAGCCCCCAAGTGTTGAAGGAATAGGACCCCACCCCTTCTGGTCAAGACCCCATTTTTCCAGCATGGTGGCTCACCAATTGGCTATGCTGTGAGAATGGGGCCCTTCCCCACCTTCATTTCAATACAGGTGCTTAGTTAAGTTCTGAAGAGGAAACGCCCCCTGCCCTCTTCCAGGGCTCCACTGCCCACACAATTCAAGAAGAGGCAGAGAGGTTAGGACACCAGTGCTGGCTTCTCTTAAAACTCAAAGAGACTGTCAAAGAGTTAGCTGCTTCTTTTTCTTCTTCTTTTAATTTAAGTCAGACTTTTTATATATCCCAAGCTGTGAAACACTAAGAAAGATCCAACACTAATTAAAAGCAATCAATGTATAGTTACATTAAGTGGGAAAGCAGCTATGTGTCTGGCGTTAAAGGTTGTAAGATTAAAATAAACCTAGAAATGCCAAATGATGTTTTTTCAGATTCCCCACCAGTGCGCCCACACGCCTGGTACTATATATATGGTGAGCCCCGTACCTACACATGCTGTCCATTAAGCCTCCAGAAGCCCAGGATGAGACTGCGCCCTGCTCCCTGCCTTGGGGGGCACTGGGAGGCTGGGGAGGGGACTCCCGTATAATTTCTGTCCTACCATTCTAACTGCTTGGGTTTGGGTTTGGGGAATTTGGTGGCTGTCTGCTTTGCATTTCTTTGGGAGTTTTTACATTTTCATTTAAGTGGAAAGCAAATGGAGAAGAAAGAGCAAAAAGACTGGGGCGGGGGAGGTTGATTCTGGTCTGAAACTCACAATAAATCTCAGGCTAAGTTTGCAACAGGTTGGAGGGCAGGTAAGCCCTATCACAGGAGGGGAGTGTGAGCCCCAGTGAAAGCCGCTCATAAAGGGGCCAAACCTGACCTCTCCTACACCTCTCTGTAGCTTTGCAAACTGGGTTGAATGTCCTTTCTAACTAAGCCAAGGATTTTTTTTTTAATTATTTAGGGGTTAAAAATAAAGGCTGGGTCTACAGTGGTGCGGGACACCTTTAACCTCAGGACTAGGAAAGCAGAAGGCAGAGCCTGAATTTTAGGCCAGCCTGGGCTGCACAATGAGACTTTGCCTCAAAAACAAAAACAAGAACCAACCAACCAACCAACCAACCAACCAACCAACAAACAAAAACAGAATAGCCTGGAGGTAGTGGCACACACCTTGTTTCCCAGCACTCAGAGGCAAACACAGTTAGATCTCTGAATTCAAGGCCAGCCCGGTCTACCGAGTAAGTTCCAGAACAGCCAGTGCTACAAAGAGAAATCAACCTTGTCTCAGAAAGAAAAAAGAGAAAGAAACAAACAAGCAAACAAAACAAAAGCAAGYGAACAAAAAATTTTCATTAAAAAAAAAAAATACCAGAACAAGGAGTAGATATAGAAATCCAATTAAAATCCCTACTAGAGGTCAAGTACAAATTAAGGCCTGAGTGATGACATAATTTCCTATGGTGTGTGCTTTGCATGTTTACTATACATAAACGGAAATGACAGTTCAAATGCTGTAACCAACATATCTGATAAAACTGGCCAAAAAAGCAAGGGCTGGGGATGCAGCTGGGCGGTAAAATGCTTATCCAAGGACATAGGTTCAATCCCCAGGACCCCAAAATGATTAAAACTGCTTCCTCTATTCTCAGGGAGGGGTGGGGGAGGGGCGGAGGGCTATTGCTCCATGGTAGCACATAGGTTCGGTCTAGTACCTTAAACAAAGGCTTTAAATTTGCTGAACCTGGAAAGGCATTCCTATAATCCCAGCACTTGGGAGGCTGAGGCAGGAGGATCACAATTAATTCAAGGTCAGCCTGAGCTACATGGCTGAAGATTGACTTTAAAAAAACAATAGTAAGCTGGGCAATCCCAGCACTTGAGAGGCAGAGGCAGGTGGATTTCTGAGTTCAAGGCCAGCCTGGTCTACAGAGTGAGTTCCAGGACAGTCAGGGCTACACAGAGAAACCCTGTCTTGAAAAAACAAACAAACAAACAAACAAACAAACAAAGGTAATAAATGTGCTAATAACAGGGATGTTNCAATCCCAGCACTTGAGAGGCAGAGGCAGGTGGATTTCTGAGTTCAAGGCCAGCCTGGTCTACAGAGTGAGTTCCAGGACAGTCAGGGCTACACAGAGAAACCCTGTCTTGAAAAAACAAACAAACAAACAAACAAACAAACAAAGGTAATAAATGTGCTAATAACAGGGATGTTTAAAGGACAGTACAAGGGGGATAATAACTAACAGGGAGGGAGTGTGTGTGTGTGTGTGTGTGTGTGTGTGTGTGTGTAGGAGGGTATGCCCATGTGCTCGTGTGAACTAGCAAGAGGATTTTTTTTTAATAGCATGACGCCCTAAGTATTTTCTAAGAAACTTTTGTCTCAAGCACCAGGTGTAGCAATTAGCATCAAACACGTTTTTTTTTTTTTTTTTTTTTTTTTTTTTATGATAGTAAAAATACACACAGCATAAAATCGGGAGGTTTTCTGAACTGTTTTAAAGTGCGCAGTTCAGTGCCATTTGGTACACACATAAAACTCTGAAAGCACCAGCATAAGCCTTCCAACTGAAGCTCTGTCCTCACAAAGCATGCGCTCCTCCAGGCGTCTCGATTCTACTTTGGGTCTCTATGAGTTTACGTCATAGAGCGTTGGTCTCTGAGCTACAGAGAGCCATACAATATGTGTCCTTTGTGTCTGGCTTATTTCACTTAGCATCACGCCTCCAAGGACCATCTGTGTTGTTCAACGAGCCAGAATGCCCTTCCTTTTTAAAGCTGAATAGTATTCCACACAGTCTGTCTGCGAACCCATGTGGCGGTAAGCGTGCGTGGGTTGCTTCCACCTTCTGGCTATTGTGAATAGCACCGAGGTGACGAGGGGCGTCCAAGTATCTATTCAAAGTCCTGCCTGAGTTCTTCTGGGTAGATATCCAGAAGTAGAATTGCTCACAAAACATATTTTTGTTCCTTTTAAAGGATTTGTCTTTTTTTTTTTTCCTGGCCTTCTCCCTTTGGTATCCAACACTCTCATCAAAACCAAAAAAGGACAGAATTAGGCTAGGAAACTCGATGACGTTACTAGACCAGAAAGTCACGCAGAAGGTAGGCGGCCACAGAAGCACCACAGCCACATGATGGGGAGGGACATCACCTTACCTGACTTAACAGAAGAAAAGCTTAAGAGTTCAGCGCCATCGGGGCAATCTAGTAAAAGCTGTGGGGTACAGAGCGCATTCTGAGCCAGCTAACACTGTCCCCCTCCGCCGGGTACTTCTGAATGTGTTTCCCCTTACCCAGACATCTTCAAACACCACAGCCTGTGCAAAGGAACACCACGATGTTCACGGGGTGAATGGGCACACAGGAGACCCTCCCCAGCCCCCGAGATCTGGTCCCCACCAGCTTTARCTTCAAATGCTAACATAGCGTGTCTGTTTCCTCGGTGGGTAAAGCACTTGCCATACACAGGCGAAGAGTTGCCCAGGGGTGCTATGATGTATCCCGGAGAGTTCCTGGATGCTCTCAGGCCAGCCGATCAGGAATACAAAGCAGCAACCAGCAACCAGC
>BDUI01005866.1:22939-38031 GCA_002335545.1 Apodemus speciosus
ATTTTATAAAAGACAACATTTAATTGGGGTTGGCTTACAGGCTCAGAGGTTCAGTCCATTGTCATCAAGGCAGAAACATGGCAGCATCCAGGCAGATATGGTGCAGGAGGAGCTGAGAGTCCTACATCTTCATCTGAAGGCTGCTAGTGGAAGACTGACTTCCAGGTGACTAGGGTGAGAGTCTTAAGCCCACACCCACAGTGACACACCTACTTCAACAAGGCCACACCTTCTAATAGGGTCACTTCCTGGGCCAATCATATACAAACCATCACAGTAGAATACATAGTAATCAGAGATAACTAGGAAATTTGAGTATTAGCTAAGAGGTAGGTCATATTTGAACATTATCTTCAGTTTTCTTAGATATATCTATGATCAAATAGAAGAAATGTTTTCATATTAAGTTACATGCAGAATGATAATCACTAAAGTGCCACGATGTCTATAACTAGCTTCCAGATAYTTCAGAAACAAGAATATATATGAAGAAAACACTCATACTTTATAAGATACACTGCTGTATTTCCTACCAAAGATAAAGTAGCTCTCCCAAGCTGCTTGTTATTGATAGCCATAATTTCACTATTGAGTTGAGTCACACCCCATCAGCCAACAAGCATGACAATAAAAGACCATGAGATGACACAGTCTATAAAGAAAAGATAAGATAATTTCAGCTAGGATGTTGGAGTAAGAAGTTAGTGTGAATGTGTGTGTGTGTGTGTATGTGTGTTGAGAGAGTATACAATATTAAAATATTTTTGAAGGAAAGTATCAACATTTTTTCCTAATTATTCCTGGGTTTTTTTTTAAAAAAAATGTTTGGGGCCTAAAGAGATAGTTCAGCCATTAAAGACTAGGCTTACAACCAAGATAGATAGATAGATAGATAGATAGATAGATAGATAGATAGATAGATAGATAGATAGATAGATAGATAGATAGATAGATAGATAGTTTGGGCACATAAGATAAAGAAATAAAGGCTCTTGTCTCCAACTTTAATAGTTAACCTGCTAGAAAGAAAGAACTAAATCCTGCAGGCTGTCTCTGAATTCCATGAAGCTCACACACACACACACACACACACACACACACACACACACACCTAACTGAATAAATGTAATTTTTAAGAGTTCTTATTTAGGGGCTGGAGAGTGGTTAAGAGCACTCACTRCTCTTCCATGAMAGCTCACAGTCATYTGTAATTCCAGTTCCAGGAGATCTGACATCTTTTCTGGCCTCTGACGGTGCCAAGCATGCATGTTGTATAGAGACATACAAACAGTCAAAATACCATACACACTTTTTAAAGTTTATATTTAAAAAGGACAGTGTTGAAGATGAGGCCTGTTTCTCCTTGCTGCATGTGACAAGATGCAAGAGGGAATAAAAAATTAAGAAAGAATTATGTCCCAAATGGAAACCAGAGCCTAAAGATTCAGATCTTTCTCAGCTTGCTCTTCTAGATGGAGAGAAATAAGAACCCATGCTCCAGAGAGGACATCACAGGCAGCGCATGACCACCATACACTYGAGCAGTAGTTCCCCACCTGCCKGATGCTGAGATCTGTTCATATAGTTCCTCATGTTGTGGTGACCCCCCCCCAACTGTGAAATTACTTTTGTTGCTACTTTGTGACTATAATTTTGCCACTGTTATGAATCGTAATGTGAATACTTTTGGAGATAAAGGTTTGCCAAAGGATCATGATGCACAAGATGAGAACTGCTGCTCTGGAGCAGGCGCTGTGATTTAGRGGTCCAGGYGCTGTGATTTAGRGGTCCAGGCGCTGTGATTTAGGGGTCCGCTCACTCATCTCAGCAGAAGCCGCAAAGAGAGGAGGCATCATACCTGAAACATTGCCAACTATGAYAGAAAGGGTCTGAAACGGGAAGCCATGAAGGCTGTGCCAAGGTTTCAGGCCAATAGCAGCAGCTATCTGTGAACATGCATTATCCTATAGAAAAAGGTTGGTGGTGCTACCATTGCCACCCAGGGCCCAGGGTCATGGAGTCAGAGGTTGAGGTCACTGGCCCGGTGGTCCTGGAAGACAAGATCACTCCTATGGGATGGAATTGGCAGAGTTTGCAGCTTTAAAATCCAGTGGAATCCTCCAGTAGGAATTGGGACTCACTTAAAAATTGTGCCCATTTTTTCCCAGTTTCCTCATTTTAAAACTGAGTCAGTCTGTCCTTTGACTAGCTCATCATAGAACTTTGGAGGCTGAAACTTCATGTCATTTCAGAGGTTCACAGCTAGGCAGGAAGTCAGTTTCTAGATGAATCACAAACTGAGTCTCACRCATACTTCAYTCATACAMTATAACAYGTGATGTAATAAATGTAATATTTACATTGTAATACATGAAATGCTGCTACTTGGATTGATTCAGACTTTGGGTTAGAACATTAASATAGAATTMATGTATTTTTCGTGCTTAAGATGGCCTACTATTTAAAGGACAGRAACTTTCAGTCMCCAGAGCAAWGGGAACTTGCTGGCCCRTCCCTTCTCATTCTATTTGATGCCATTGGRGGAAGAAAAGCACACTATCCTGGTGACAGCWGKGAYTTTGGTTATACAACACAGAAAAATGCCGTCTCTTATACTCAGTTAAAATGAGGTTTAAAATCTTAAAACAGATTCCAAGTCTTACTATTTAATTCTGATTTTCAATGACCTACTTTTCCTTTAAATTATCACAGTTCTTTAGTGCTAATCCTGCCTGTTTTTAGCACTGTGATAACACAAGGTCACTCTGACACSTGGCCTACCACAAGGCTTCTGAGGGCCAAGACACACCTGCGACCACGGACTGGCTGAGCCTCACAACCAATCTTCTGACTCTTGCTCCCTCTGCTGGTTCCACAGCTCAGGGGTCAAGTCCTAACAGTATTTGAGCCTCAGGAGGCAGCAAAGACAGATTAGGACCTAATCCTCATTGGTGATAAAACCTGTTGGTCACACAGTCAGTAGCAGACCAGCTGTGTGTTCAGTCGTCCCACTAGGCTACCGAGCCCTCACAAGTACAAGGCCCCTCAGCTCTTGCTGACGCTCCCCACCGTGAGCTGGCTTGTTTCAGAGTGCATCTCCTATTGTAACATGTCCATAACTGCAGAGGCTCTGACACAGTCATCTGAAAGTTATTTTTATAAATAATTCTGCTGCCAACACTGATAGTAACAATGCACATAACAAAAATATCACCCTGAGCTGGACATCAAGTAGTGCAACTTCCCAGCTCCCTTTCCATGGAGGCCCAGAGCCAGCGGAGCCACTTTTCCTGATAGAAGCAAATCAGTGGTGGCCTAGGGGCGGGACAGTGCCTTTCGGGTAATGGAGATGGATCGTGACGCTGGCATTCCCATTCGTCAAAACTCACCAGAGCGTTTTATCTAAGTTGTGCCTCAATAAAGCCGCTATAGATAGAAAGATAAAAGTCTCTTACCCAAATGCTAAATTCTAATCTGTTCTTTGAACCTGAATCTTGGCAAGGTACACAGTTTTAAATTGATTTTTATTGTATGTGTCTGTGTGTTTTGCCTGCATGCTGCATGAGGATCAAGTGCATGTCTAATGCCTGCAGAGGCCAGAAGAGACCACCAAACCCATGCCAATAAGATTGCAAAAGATCGTGAGCACTCGTGGGTGTTGGGAACCGAACCCAGGTCCTCTGCGAGACAAGTGCAGCAGGCGCTCTTAACCACTGAGCCATCTCGCCAGCCCCTGGAAACATTCCTTGAGAAAGGAAAAGCAAATGCTAGTACACAGTTCTCTTCTTACTTCAGTGTTTAGCCACAAGCTTCAGTTTTTTCCAGCAAAAAGAACAGCATAGACCCAAAAGGAAGGACTGGGGCARGGAGCCATTACTCCCCAGTGKTCTCTCAGAAAGTTCTACAAATCCTACGCCAGTAGGTGAAAGAAAAGTGTCTTGTGGGCACACGTTTCCATAAGTGAGCTGAGGGCCTGGCTGCTTATGGCAAATGCCCTGGCAAGAGTCACTGAATGGATCCTCGTGCCCTGTCCTGTAGGAGGCGTGCACCCTCAGTAGGGAGCTGTGGTGGTGGTCAAGCCTCAGAGTAAGAGTCTTGCCCCTCTTTGATCTGGAGGATGCACCTCTGGGATAGTATCCTGTTCTATAGTGTGCGCCAAGCTGCAACTGCYCCTCTGCAGAAATATGCCACCATGATCTCAGCTCCAGGGCACCACGTGTGGCAACCACAGCCCACACGGGAAGAAAACAACAATTTATATGACGTTTATATTAAACTACCAATATTTTAAAGTATACAGGAGGATGTGAGTAGGCTACATAGTATTTTATATAAGGAATTGATGCATCCATGGATTATGGTATATGTACATACCATAATCCCTTACAGATATGGATTGATCAAGATTAAGGAAGGGGCAAAGCCAGAAGGCAAAGCTAGCTATCTGTGTCCAGCACTCAAGCTCTCAGGAGCACTGCAACACCTTTGTACACTGAGGGAGGAATTTAACACATTTAGCCTGAATGCCCCAAGCCCACCAAATGCATATCCTGAGATCCTGCCCCTAATAGCATAAGAAAGTGTGGCAGAGATTGGGTTTAAGGAAGTAGAGTCTTCATGAGTGTGACTGGTGTCCATAAGTGAGCTCATGCACACAAGGCATGGATGTCTTCCATGAGGASAGCAGGATGGCAGCATTTCTAGTGAAAAGCAGGCCCTCGCCAGCCTTGACTAGTGCTTTTTAAGTTCCAGAACACAGAAAAATGAATCGTATTTTTATGATCACTAAATAGACTAAGTAATCCAGATTAAGACCTGTATGATAAACCCTCGTTACTCAGAGTGGGTCAGTGGATCAATGAGTCAGTGGGTCAGCCATATCAGCATCACCCGGGAGCTTACTGAGTCGCTGGAGCTCCTCTCGAACCTGCTGCTTTCAATCCAATATTTTAGTAAGATCTAAATGAGGTCCTTTAAAGGAAGAAAAACAGTGCTCTGAACGACAAAGCCTTACCTTTATCTTGTTTTGCTTTAGGGTTTGGTAAAMGTAATGGACCCTGAACATAAAAATGTACAAAGGATTTTAAAGATTTCACAGATCTGTGGGGTTTGGTTTGTGGTTTTGTTTTTGTTTTGGGGGGGTTGGGGGGTATTTTGTTTTGTTTTGTTTTTTTACCTTTCAGCGGGAGGAGCCAGTCTTTATGGTTCTCATGTGTTCTTACATTTACTCTTTTAAACAAAACATTGGTGACCTCAAGAAAGTTAAATAAGTGTTCCTGGTCATAGCAAGGAAGAGTGACAGAGAATCAATCAGCCCAGACATTTGGCTACCAGGGTCCTCGGTAAACAATCTGTCACAGAGGTGACTCAGCTCCAGGAATTCAAGTTATATTCCTGATGGATCTCTCTCTCTCTGAGAAGATCGTCCCCTGTACCTACAGTGCATTCTTCTGAAACACTGATGCAGTGATGCTGCTTTCCTGAGCTAGAAGTGAGCCAGATGGATCCTAACAGTCTGTGCAATGCGATGTCCCACTCAGACGTTCCCCATATCCCCCTGATTTACCCTCACAACTTCGAGCATTGAGCCAGTTCAGGATTATCACCTGTGGCGCTAGTCTACTTAAACCACGTGGGCAAGGAGATTTCATTCCATGGACCAATTAATGCATCACTGATAGGTTCTTGGTTCTCTGTATTGAAAAGGAGCCAGGTGAGGACGGGGACTGATGGGGCCGGCCTGCCCCCCAGTGGCACAAGGAGCACAGTAGTAGGAAGGCAGCTTCTTTCCCTGCTGCAGAAAGTTCTGTTCAATTCTCTCTGATTTCTAATCCTTTAAATTAGAATCTAATCCTTTAAATTAGAATGCCTNAGCAGGATGGCAGCATTTCTAGTGAAAAGCAGGCCCTCGCCAGCCTTGACTAGTGCTTTTTAAGTTCCAGAACACAGAAAAATGAATCGTATTTTTATGATCACTAAATAGACTAAGTAATCCAGATTAAGACCTGTATGATAAACCCTCGTTACTCAGAGTGGGTCAGTGGATCAATGAGTCAGTGGGTCAGCCATATCAGCATCACCCGGGAGCTTACTGAGTCGCTGGAGCTCCTCTCGAACCTGCTGCTTTCAATCCAATATTTTAGTAAGATCTAAATGAGGTCCTTTAAAGGAAGAAAAACAGTGCTCTGAACGACAAAGCCTTACCTTTATCTTGTTTTGCTTTAGGGTTTGGTAAAMGTAATGGACCCTGAACATAAAAATGTACAAAGGATTTTAAAGATTTCACAGATCTGTGGGGTTTGGTTTGTGGTTTTGTTTTTGTTTTGGGGGGGTTGGGGGGTATTTTGTTTTGTTTTGTTTTTTTACCTTTCAGCGGGAGGAGCCAGTCTTTATGGTTCTCATGTGTTCTTACATTTACTCTTTTAAACAAAACATTGGTGACCTCAAGAAAGTTAAATAAGTGTTCCTGGTCATAGCAAGGAAGAGTGACAGAGAATCAATCAGCCCAGACATTTGGCTACCAGGGTCCTCGGTAAACAATCTGTCACAGAGGTGACTCAGCTCCAGGAATTCAAGTTATATTCCTGATGGATCTCTCTCTCTCTGAGAAGATCGTCCCCTGTACCTACAGTGCATTCTTCTGAAACACTGATGCAGTGATGCTGCTTTCCTGAGCTAGAAGTGAGCCAGATGGATCCTAACAGTCTGTGCAATGCGATGTCCCACTCAGACGTTCCCCATATCCCCCTGATTTACCCTCACAACTTCGAGCATTGAGCCAGTTCAGGATTATCACCTGTGGCGCTAGTCTACTTAAACCACGTGGGCAAGGAGATTTCATTCCATGGACCAATTAATGCATCACTGATAGGTTCTTGGTTCTCTGTATTGAAAAGGAGCCAGGTGAGGACGGGGACTGATGGGGCCGGCCTGCCCCCCAGTGGCACAAGGAGCACAGTAGTAGGAAGGCAGCTTCTTTCCCTGCTGCAGAAAGTTCTGTTCAATTCTCTCTGATTTCTAATCCTTTAAATTAGAATCTAATCCTTTAAATTAGAATGCCTKCGAAGTTTGATTTCTATAGGAATGATGATTCCTACTGGATGAGACTTACCCTAACCAAAGGGCAGATGAACTTAAAACTGCCCRGTGCATGGACAATTACAAAAAGGCATACACAACGTAAACACTTTGTGTATTTTGTATGAATTTATTCATCTTTCCCTTTTGTGTTGGTTTGTTTTCTTGAGACAGTCTCGTGTATCCCAGCTTGACCTTGAACTCCGGATCCTTCTGACTCCACCTCCCAAGTACAGAGACCACTGGTATATCCCACCACACTCAGTTAACACTGTTAGCATTTCATATGTATGTATGTATGTATGTATGTATGTATGTATGTATGTATGTATAAACCAATTCCAGATTTTATCATTGGCTTCTGATTTTAAAACCCAAGAGCAATTCTTTGAGACACCCGGTAGCGTGAAGTCAGCGTTCAGGCTATGTTGTTKGCTTCCGCCCCCAGTCTCTTGGAGCATCCTGGGGAGCTTTGTTTGTTCTCATGCTCCTGCCTTGACAACATCAGCCTTCKAAAGAACCACGACAGCAACATCTTTATAGATATACTCTCCTAGTTTAAATTTTTTTATTTTTTTTTCCAGCTAGATTTAGTGGTGCAAGTTTATACTTCCAGCTATTTTGGATGCTAACACAGGAGGATGGCAGGTTTGAGGCTAACCTGGACTATAGAGTAAAGCTCAAGCCCAGCCAGGTCAACTTAATCTCAGAACAAAAAAGTGATGGGGTTTGGGGCGAGGCGCTAAGGCTCTAACTCTGTGGTAAAGTACTTTCTTAGTCAGCACTGATAAAAAATCAGCTCTTCCTACCCAAAGCAGTTTTTCCTGGAAAATTCATTTTGTAATTCTAAGCATCTGAATTAGTTCTCATAGAAGCAATTGTTTTTTTTTCCCTTCCATAGAATTATCAAGTCACATAATATTTAACAAAACCGTGTAAATACATGAGCAAGTACAATCAGTACAAGAACTTTGGGGACAAGCACAAGCAATGGTTGGCTAAGATGTGACTCAGGCGGCTGCAGAAGGCATGAGCCACTATGAGTCACAGAGAATTGAGAGCATTAGTCACCCCGGTGACTCARGCAAGTAAAGGCCAACCAGCAGAGTTCTTTTAAAACTTTATTCAGTATATGTGTGTGAAGCCGTGCAACTTTCTGTGTGCCTCATATGTGTGTGAGCCTGCAGAGGCCAAACTCAGGACTTCTACAAGAGCATTAAGTGCCCTTAATTGTTGAGCTATTTCTCTATCCCTAAAGAGGAAAGTTTCTGTGATAATACACCATGTCAGGTTCTTTCTATTGAAATGTATTATTTTACTATTTTGGGGGGAGCATAGTAAGTCTACCTGGCCAGATGGACTCTGATGAGTCTACCTGACTCAAGCATGCCCGCACCATATCCAATCTCCAGGCCTGGGCTAAATCACACACGCTGTATGCCAGTCCAAACTATTAAATCCTTCTAACCCTAGCTAAACTATGCTATATCCAATATCCAAGCTAACCCAGTTTGCACATCCTGTGCTGTGGTTCAGTCTGACATGTTCCCTGGACCCTAGTGCAGGTTCACAAATCGCCAGACCTAGTTTAGCCATATACTTGTGCACTGGCTCAGCCTGATGAGTCCATGGAACCTTGCCTGCCCTCAGACCTAGCCTTGGTCATGAAGACTCCATGTCTGCCTAGCCTTGTGAGTAGCTAAGACTCTGGACCATCCATGCCATCTCCATACTCAGGATGAAGCTCAAATGCCACAGCTTTTGGCATCATCAGCCCAGGCAGACCCAGCCATTTATCCCATTCATGTGCTTCTTTAATTACCACTAAATTGGATTCACGTCATTCCTCCAGTCTAAAATCAACACTGGGTGTGTGAAGAATTGGCCTGCCAACTTCTCACACCTAATCAGAAGTCAGTCAAGCTTGAGCAACAACAAAAACAGAAACAAGCTTCCACTTAACAGTGGCAGCCTAGAATCTCACATCAGACAGATGCTCAGCCAACGAAAGAAGCCACATGCCAGGTCTCATCACCAAAACAAAAACAAAAAAGACAAAAACAAAACAAACAAAAAACTCACAAGCAATATGAAGGGACAAGACATTACCTCAGACCCCCCCAAACCTACCACTCCTAAGGAATGTTCTCCAGTGAGAATTACTTAGATGAACCCCCAGACACAGAACTTAGAAGAACAATAACAAACTTCATCAAAGAATCCAGAGACTTTAAAGAAAATGTAAACAAACGGCTCAATGAACTTAAGAGAATAATAGTAAATACCAGAATGACAGCCAAGAAAACATAAGCATATAGCTAAGTAAAATGATCAAAACAATACAGTAACGGAAAAGTAAATTCAGTAAAAAGACATAAATATTGATGAGAACTCAAACTGAAATGAAAAACTGAAAAATGTCAGAACCCAATTTTAAAACCCAGCAGAARGATTTGCAAGTGAAAGGAATCAAGTAGAGATAGAATATAAGAACTGAAGATTGACCCACTCGAGCAAATAATATAAAAAATAAAATAAAATAGAACAAAGGAAAAACATGTAGGAACTATGGGATACCATGAAAGGACTTAATATCTGAATCGAAATATAACCATAGAAGAAGAACCACCACACGTCAAGGATACAGAGCACACCTTCAATGAGGTCATAGACGAAAACTTTCCCAAACTAAGGGAAAAGCTACCCACAGAGATACAAAAAAAATTTCAAGTAAAAAAGACAAGGGAAAAAACTCCCCACATCATAGTTAAAAACCTAAGTATACTGAACAAAGAGAAGATACAGAATGCTGTGAGAGAAAAACCACAAGTCATACTTAGAGGGAAACCTAACAGAATGGCAGCTGGCTTCTCAGTGGAAAGTTAAATTCCATCAGATCCTAGAGCAATACACTTCAAGTTCTAAAAGATCACAGACTCCAGCCTAATACTGTACCCAGCAAAATTATCTGCCATAATTGAACAAAAAAAGACTTTTTATGTTACAAACAAGCTAAACGGATTTGTGTCCACCAAACCAGATCTGCAGAGCATACTGGAAATAATACTTTCAAGCATATCTGAGGGAAAATAAGGGGGAAAAGAATCAACAGTCACCAAAACAGAAAGAACAAACCAGAAGAACACAAGTAGCAAAAACCAAAGCAGCAGCAGTCAGTAGCCAGCTTTAAATAAGAATGTTCTCTGCTCCTGAATAAAAAGATATAGCTTAGTTGAATGAACTGAGGAATAAAATCCATCTGTCTGTCGTGTCAGCCTAATATCTGATAAATGAACTTCAAATGAAAGCAAATAAATCAGAAGAGATAAAGAAGGCCACTTCACTCTTATTATAGAACAATTAACTGGGAAGACATTATAATCCTAAATACACATGTACTACTGAATGCTGATATACTGAATTTCATAAAAAGCATAACATTGGGCTTAAAGACAAATATTGACTCCAAATCACTTTCTCCACTAAAAATAAACAGAAACATCAGATTTAAGTGGTGTCATACAGCAAATGGACCTATCAGAATACTTACAGAATATTTAACCCAAACACCAAATAATACAATATGCTTTCTACTTAGCAGCTCATGGAAGTTTCTCTAAAATGGACCACATCCAGGGACACAAAACAGATCTTAACAAATTATGAAATATTTATTGAAACAGCTTCAAATATCCTATTTGATCACAACAGTATAAAACTGAAATCAAACAAATCCCTAGTAATTATATACACTATTGGAGACTGAACAGCAYATGACTGAATGATGGATGGGGTCGAAGGAGAAACTGTGTAAGAAATCAGTATTCCTGGAGTTAACTGAAACTGACAACACAACACAACATCTGAGACTCCTTGAAAGCAGTGCTAAGAGGGACATTTGCAGCTATAAGAACCTATATTTAAAAAAATAGAAACAGTACAAATAAGTGAGTGAGTGATAAAACTCAGACTTTAGAAAAACAAGTGCAAAGCTACCAATAGCAGGTAGTCGTGAAAATCAGAACACAAATTAATGATATAGAAGCAAAGAAAACTATATAAAGAATCAACAAATTTAAGAGTTAGCTATTGGATACGCAAGACTGACAGATAGAAAGTAGAAGGGACAATGCCAAACCCCTCTATCATGCCAGTATTATTTTAATACCAAAACCAGATAAAAATACAACTAAAAAGAAAATCACATGTCAATATCCCTCATGAACACAGCTGCAAAAAATCCTCAATAAAATACCTGCAAACTGAATCCAAACATATATCAAAAGATCATCCACTACAACTAAGTTGCTTTATCCCAGAGATGTACTAGAACTGCAAACTACTGCGGCCACTCTGCCCACTGGAAATCACTGGGAAGAATTATCAAAATGCTAAAAGTAGATCTATCACATGACCCAGCTGTACCACTCCTCTACATATGCCCAATGGACTCAGCATCATATTCTGTAGATATCTGATCAGCCATGTTTATGGCTGCTGTATTCACAATAGCCAGGAAATAGAAACAGCATAAATGTCCTTCAACTGGTGAAGAGGTAATGAAATTGTTCATATACGCAATGGAATATCATTCAGCTGTAAAGAAARTAGAATCATGAAATTTGGAGGTAAAGGTATGAACCTAGGAAATATTCTGAATGAGGTAACCTGGATCTGGATCTGCAAATKCTGCTGCCTGTTTTCTCTCTTATTTGCAGATCTTAGATCTGAATCTTTACATGTGAGTGAGTATATAACTTTCAGTAACCACAGAAACTGGGAAAGTAGAAAAGGACCATGGTGGGGAGCTCTGGAGAGAAGAGTGTAGTACAGCAGAGATGCTATAAGAGGGGAAGTGGAAACAAAACAAACAGAAATAAAAACAATAGCAAAACAGGGAGATCTTTATCTGGGGATAGAGGAAGAAGGGCCATACAGAGGGAGAGTGCAGGAGGGATAAAGAACACTAAGGATTACTGAGAAGTCATAGAGAAACAGCATTTTATGTTTACTTAATATATATAATTTAAATGAAGTTATGCTACTTGGGGTTACAAAGCTTCCTCTAAGAACCTCAGACTATCTAATAACAATACTAGTATCAGGCATGGAAATCAAAATTGGTAGTAAGTCGAGCCCACCATATTCCAAAAACAATGTAGGCTTTGCCCTTGGTTGTGTCTCAAAAGCCAAAAGTAAGATCCTACTGAGGAAGACACTACAAGCTTCAGACACAACTTGGAAAAACCAAGCTATAACTGTGTTCTGCAAGCAGACAGGGGAGAAAAGCAATCAGCAGTTTCATTCAGCCATAAAGCCTACAAATCACATGGCCAGCAGAGCACAATATCCCAATTGTGCAATAGTGATACTTACATCTTGGGCATAACCAATAGCTTTCTAATTGGACATAAAGTCCCACTCAATAGAAGGGAATTTATGTCTGGTACTGTATACCTAGCCAACTACCCATCGTTGGTGAGGTCACTGATCTTAGAGGAGAACCTACAACTGCCACTTTCCTGAACTAATATGATTCCCAACCTTACTCTAAATACCTTATCCTTGAATCCACACATAAGTATAGCTCTCAACCTTTATCAAAGAAGCATCTTTTTATAAGAAATGTAGACTATGACAGAAATCTACAACTGGTCAAAATTAAGACAACTAATTAAGGGGGKGCCCAACACTGATTGATTCATCTACAATAAAACCTCTACAACTAAAGCTCAGGCAACATCACAGAAGCAGAAAGATAAGAGCCAGAGGACCAGGAAGTCTCCACAAGATAATGTATTTTATGCATGACAGGAAGCTACACCCATGGATTCTCAACAACGTGGTTGTCTAATAAGACCTGAACACTGGCTATATCAGTTGGCATGCCAGTGAGGATGGGAAAATCTCACAAGGCTTTATTTACCTTGGATGAAGAACTATAGGCAACTAATGGTTGCTAAGAGAGGAAAAATTAGTCTTCTCCAGCGATGAGCCCTAATAGGTTATTCAATACCAAGGCCAGCCCTATGAACATTCCCATATGAGAAATATTAAACTGATTCAGCAGGTTACACTGTGGGGGTATGCACATGTGAACAATAACAATTAAAGAAGAGATCATTTGAATACGTTTGGCCCAGGGAGTGGCAGAATTAGGAGCTGTGGCCTTGTTGGAGGAAGTGTGTCACTGTGGGGTTGGGCTTTGAGACCCTCCTCCTAGATGCCTGGAAGAGACAGTCTTCTTGTTCTCTTCAGAACAAGGAGTAGAACTCTCAACTACACCTGCACCATGCCTGCCTGGATGCTGCCATGCTTCCCACCTTGATGATAATGGACTGAATCTACAAACATGTAAGCCAGCCCCAATTAAATGTTGTCCTTTATTAGAGTTTCCTTGGTCATGGTGTCTCTTCACAGCAATGGAAACCCTAACTAAGACAAGAAGAGGGTGGGAGGGACTTGGGAGGAAGAGAAGAGGGGAAAGGGGAAAAGAGGGCAAGAATCAGGTGTGGGAGGAGATGGAGGAGATGTACAGAGGGTCAGGAAATTGAACAGAGGTGTGTAGCAATGGGGGATGGGGAACTGGAGGTAGCCACCAGAAAGCCCCAGATGCCAGGAAAGCAAGAGCCTCCCAGGACCCCAGAGGGATGACATTACCTCAAACACCCCACAAAAGGGAGGAAGGACCTGTCAAGGCCATATCCAGAGGTTAGGCGTGGTCCCCCAGTTGAGAGATGGGGCCACCCACCCATCTCCAACATTTTAACCCAGAATTGCTCCTCTCTAAAGTATCAAAGAGTGGAGCAGAGACTGAAGGAAAGGCCATTCAGAGACTGGCCTGGGGATCCATCCCACATGCAGACACCAAACCCAGACAGTACTGCTGATGCCAAGAAGTGCTTTCCGACAGAAGCCTGATATAGCTGTCTCCTGAGAGGCTCCACCAGATCCTGACCAATACAGATGTGGAGGCTGGCAACCTACCATCAGACTGAGCACAGGGACCCCAATGGAGGAGTTAGGGGAAGGACTAAAGGAGCTGAGGGGGCCTTATCTGGCAGCAATGGGAGGGGAGGCCCTTGGTCCTGTGAAGGCTTGATGCCCTGGTGTAGAGGAATGTTAGGACAGTAAGGAGGAAGTGGGTAGATGGGGGTAGCTCCTTCAGAGAAGCAGAGTAAGGGGGAATGGGATCAGGGTTTGCATAGGAGAAACCGGGAAAATAAAATAAAATAAAATAAAATAAAATAAAATAAAATAAAAAGACAAGGAGAAATGATGGAAATATAGTATTCATGTATAAAATTCTCAAATAAATGTTAGAAATACTTGGGAGATTGCGTGCATTCTCAAGCCTGAGCCTATACCARTGCCAGCCAAGTGTTATATACATAGCCCTCGAGTACAGTGGTGGGTCAAGACTCCCTTAGGGGTGGAATGACCCTTTTCACCGGGGTTACATAACATATCATGCATTTCAGAAATTCAGATTACTATTCAGAACAGTAGCGAACTTACAGTTATGAAGTAGCAATGAAATAATTTATGGTTGTGGGGCCACCACAACATGAGAAACTGTATTAAAGGGTCACAGCATTAGGAAGGTTGAGAACCTATGCTCTAGTGGGACTTGATAAGAAGAGGTGCTCTTGTCTGAAATTTCCATTGAGAATATCTATAAGGTTTATAGGGCCCTTCAGCATTAAAAAAAAAATCTAGACATAACTTTTAATTTGAAGGTGAGAGGGAGCAAAAGGCCCCGTTCAGAGATAATATCTTTATCCTTTTTTTTTTTTTTTTTGGCTTTTTTTCTTTCCCCCTTGTTTTTAGTGTATGTTTTCCTGTCTTTTAAGATCCTTGTAATCCCATTTTAATCATTTCTGAAACAAAACAAAAGGTTTAAGATGTACATAAAACAAATGGATTACCTTTATAATGATGAGATGACGTCACTGAATCTAAGACCCCGAAGCAAGCACTGCTCTTCACTACTGAAACAGCATTCCAAGAGTTTT
>BDUI01005869.1:59357-70300 GCA_002335545.1 Apodemus speciosus
GTCAATAAGTCACTGATAACAATAATACAAAAATTTTTGCATTCTTTAGCTTGAATTTTGGGCAATACACATGCACACACACACACACACACACACACACACACACACACACACACACACAGATACTCCTAGTAAGTAGAACCAGAAATCAGGAGGCAACAAAAAAATGGAAGAGGCAGGCCTGGATCCTAATTCTTAGTTTATGTTCAAGATGCATTAATTCGTTGGTCTGGACCTCAGATCCAAAGCCAAATGGTGGAGAGTGTGCTGATCCGCTTGTTTCTAAAGGACACAGTGATGTAAGTCACTGACCACAAAGGCCTCTCAAAGTGGGSACTGGTGCTTGTGGCTCTGTGTAACACACCTGTTAGACCCCGAAGGGCCCGGAGGGTGAGTGGCTCCTTACCTGCAGYTGGGCTGCACAGCTCTCGCAGCACACAGTGTGGCCACAGGGGCAGAAGGTGGAGTTGATCTCCTCCTCGCAGCACACCATGCAYAGCATGGCCTCCTTCAGCTTGCGCAGCTTCTCCTGCAGCACCCGGGTCTGCTGGCAGCTGAGGCCCTCGCAGCTGCCACAGCTCATGCTGCTGTCGGAGGACTTGAGCGGCGAGCTGGGAGGGCTCTGGTCATTCCGCGAGACAAGGTCCACAACGCCGGCGTTGTACAGAGCCCTCCGGGCGTGGTCGTAGACCTCTTTGGATGTTCTTTTGATATCGAAGACATATTTCTTACCAAGGTTAATGTTTTCGTTCAGAAACAGAGACGCCAAGTGGCCCTTCAAGTCACGACTGTACTGCATCATGACGGCACTGGTGACTGTGTCACACCTGAACATAAGCAAGGGAACATCGGACTTAGTACTGAGAAGCCTGGGGAACTTCATAATTCAGACTCTCAGATGCTGCCACCGATAAAAACAGTATAACCATAGACAGTTAGTACTCTASCTTGGCTATCTATGTCATCCATCTATCAATCTATCTTCTATCATCTACTATCATCCATCGATCCATCATCTATCTGTCTGCCTCTCTCTCTCCCATCCATTTATCTCCCTATTTATTTGCTTTTTGAGACAATGTACTCCAGGCTAGCCTGAAACGTACGGTCCTTCTGCTTGTGGGGATTATAGTTGTCCGCCACCATCCCTGGCTTAAAAGACATTCAATGTTGTTGGTGGTATTTTGTTGAGACAAGATCACACTATGTAGGTCCTGAAACTCACCATGAACAGGATGGCTGGCTTTTAACTCATAAAGACCCACCTGCCTCTGTCAATTGAGTGCTGTGATTAAAGAGATACGCCACCATACCCAGCTTTTTCCCCCCTTGAGGTAAGGTCTCATGTGACACAGGCTTGAACTATGCTGCCAAGGATGACTTGGAACTTTATGATCCCCCTGCTTCGACCTCCTTCCTGAGTGCCGCTGGGACTACAGACATGCCCAGCATGCTTAGTTCATGGGGCACATCATACAAGCCAGGCGAGCGCTCCATGGATGGAGCTGCAGCCCTCACCGAGACAGTCTTCTGTTGTGCATGTCTGAGAGTAACTTTCCAAGGTGTGCTCGGGAGCACAGTGACTTCACCAGTGCTTCTCAGGGGTCTCCAAACACTTTCAAGAAAGCAGCTGTAAATATGGAGATGAGACGTCCCAGCTCCCCCGGGGCTGTGAGCTGCCACCCAGCAGCTTGTGGAAGCAAAGGGACATTTGTTCTTTGAAGTCGGCGGCTTTCATGTTAGGCATGTCTACACACTTTTCTGTTCTGCTCTGGAGTCTATTTTAACACAGAACATTTGAAGGCTTCCTGCCRACTACATTTTTGGCTTTAATTTTTTTCGAAGTCTGAGCCTAATCACAGCTCCGCTTGAAAAGGACCCTCCAGAGTCTACAACTTTATTTAAAAATCTTCACTGTGACCAGGTGTTGTGGTCCATGTGGGCAATCGCAGCAGTCAGGAAGGAAGCCAGCCTGAGGTATATAGCGAATTCCAGGTGAGCTTTGGACACACAGTGAGATTTGGTCTCAAAAAACCACCAAGTAAAATTAAATTCAATTTAAAAAGTATCTGGAGTGTGTAAGGCGGAAGAGCTCAGGACAGGGTCTTTCTCAGCAGGGAGAGACCCSGCGCTACTGTTCTGGGAAAGGATGCAGTGTTAGCAGCACAKGCCCAACCCCTGGGGTCCTGCTGGGAGGTGGGCTGGAAGGATAAGATAGAGAGATAAACAGGAGACTCTTAAGTGAAACACAGGCACTCGCAGTTCTGTGCTGATCAGGACTCCAYTAGCTCTGCAAATTGAGGTATTCTGAGTAGCTATTCTCTCCTATTCTGTATACGACTTGTGGACTCAAGGCGAGGAGAAATCACAGAAACCTGTCGGTCACCCAAACACGCTAAGCTGTGACCCAAGTTTAGGAGACCCTGGTGGTACATGCCTGTAGAATGCATGGGTTTCGGTGATGGCTCGGTAGAGCCCACTGGCTGCTCTGGTGCTGATCATTTTAAACAGGAGCACGATGCTGTTGCCGGACTCCTTGGTGACAGTCAAGTAGACATTCTTTCCTGACTGGGTGGCCATCTGCACCACAGGATAAGCTATCCTGAAAGGCAGGAGGAGAGAAGTGAGCGGGTTCAGAAGAGAGAGCTCAGCATGGTGCTGCTGTCTCAGTAAGGAAGCCCATGACCCGGCAGGGGACCAGACACTCAACCTGGGGAGTTCCGTGATGCCGCTAACTACTGTGCTCAACAGGACAAGCAGTCATGGTGTGGAAACAAGTGCTGGAGTAACCTCATGTGTGCGTGTGCACATGTGTGTGCATGTATGCAGAAGCAGATATGGATATTTATGGCCTGARCARCTGATGAAAAATAATAATTCTGAATGCAATTAATGAATAAATTAAAAAATGAATCAGTTTATTCATAGAGGCTGTCTGGTGAATCTCTGCTCATTTTCTATTTTCAGAAAAAGCAGGTAGATATACATGCTTAGGATTGTATGAGTGTGTGTATGCATGTATGCATGTATATATGACTGTGTCTTAAAGACTTTGGTTACCTGTTAATGGGGCTAAAGTCCTCTTTACAGATTGAGATGCCTTCAGGTCCAACCCCGATGAGGAGCTTCTGTCCTTCGCTGTCCCTCACAGCATGCCACTCTATGCCATAGTTCTCCATTGCTGACACAATCTGCAGAACCTGGTACTCTGCAGAAGCCTGGCTGATGCCCTCCAACTCCTTATGCTTCGCAAYGATGCTGTGGGGTACCCAAAGGCACACGATTAGACAGATTATTTAGGCATTCCTTAAAGCTTTGAATTCTCACAAGTGAATTATAGGGATACGGTCATTTATAAAYCACAAAAGCGCCAAATGACATTTTCCTATTTCACTTACTAATCAAATTTACTGTAAAAATACTTCTAAGACACGGCTCGGGATCTCAACTCTGGGGCCAGTGAGACTGCACAATGGGTAAGGGCGCCTGATCAAGCTTGGGTTGGATCTCTGGGACACACAAGGTAGAAGGGAAGAGCTCACTCCCACCAGCCGTCTTTTATACACACACATACACACACACACTTTTAAAAAGATCTCAACAAATATTGAGAACCCATCTTGGGAAAAGAATTATGGAAAATCTCTAAACATACACATAAGAAAAACATGTAGCCTGGATCCCCTCCTATGTTTATCTACATAGACCTCAGGAGCTTCCTGACAGACAAGCACCACAGGGGACTGAGTAGATTATTTGCAACTGACGAAAACACAGCTCTACATTCTCTGTTGTGGCAAGGCTGTCTCACAGTCTGGTGATTCGGCCTCTCTGTGTAGCCTTCCCTTGAGTGCGGTCTCAGTGAATCACTGGCTTCTAAGGAACAGAAAATGGTGGAAGACCTGTCATGAAGCCACCTCTGAGGTTAAGTCACGGGAATCTGATTTCTTTCCTGGCTCTTCTCTCTTGCTCTTTGATCATTCATGCTGGGTGAACCAGCTGCGTACCAAGAACAAGCCCTGAGGTCAGGTGACATTAGAAGGAGGCTGGCCAAGGAGCTACAAGAGTCATCSGGTCCGGAGGCCTCCCACAGTTGGGCTTTTAGGTGAGACTGCTCTCTGGGGCTTGGTCTGTCCCCAAGTCACAGCAGTGTCCCTGCCTAGGCATCGCCAGATAATGGCTGTGGTTTGAAGCGGCTGAGTTGGGGRTTAGCTGGTTACACAGGAAGAGGTGACTGAGCCGGCTACCACGTTAGGCCGCTTGCTGTAATTCTTGCCTGGACGAAGCAAACACCAATAAACATGCTAGATTTTTATTGTAGGAGATTTGCATATTTAAAAGGTCAGGCACTTTTGAGATCCTTGTTATTTATGGCATTTCATATAAGGGCATTTATCTGTGTGGGCAGTTTTGTGTTGGTAAGTTTCTCCTCAAGTAAAAGGCACATAAATCTTCTGAAAATGACTGTATAAACCTGGCAGTGGCCTGGGGCTCTGCCTCCAGAACTCCATCAGGACAYCACACGGCCAGTTTCCCGATTCTTATCAAGTTGGCGGGTGTGAACAAGCCTGCTAGCCYCCGGCGGGCTCACCTGTTCAGAGTGGAGCTGGAGAGCTCTTTCTCGCACAGATCCTCATAGCTGTATTGGGCGGTGTTCTGGTTGTAGTCTCCGAATTTGGTCTGGGCCAGGAGGGCGCTAAGTTCCACTGCCTGCTCTGGGGAACACTGGAGGTGGCCTGCCAGGAGGGACTCTTTAATGTGCAAGAAGAAGATATGCCTGCAAGAGAAGAGAATGGCTGAGTCTCSGGATAACAGTATCTGAGGCAGCCTGCTGGGCTGGGGTGTGGCTCAAGGATAGAGCAATTGCACAGTGGTGCAAGGCCCCAGGTTTTATCCCCAGAGCTGCAGGAAACAACCAAACAAGCTCAGCTAGCTTTGCAGTTTCACAATCGAGCACTTTCTTTTTTTAAGCAAAGAGAGCATGTCCAGCGGGATGGCTCAGTGGACGAGGGACCTGCAGCCAGGGCGGAAGACCCCRTTCTATTCCCTGAGCCCTCACAGTGCGAGCAGACCCCCCACGGGTTACCTTCTGACTTCTAGGAATATAGCATGGCATGCTCCCTCTTCAAATAGGAAAATAAAATGTCATAAAAATTTAAGAAGTACAAACAGAGCAAGTTAGCATTATAATGTTTTAAAGGAAATTTAAAAAGCAATTTTTTGTTTGTTTGTTTGTTTGTTTGTTTTGTTTTGTTTCATCTTGTTTTTCAAGACAGGCTGGCCTCGAACTTGTAGTGCAGCTAAGGCTGGTATTCAACTCCGGATCCTCTTGCCTCTGCAGATTATATGCATACACAACTATTATTCTCAGCWGGAAAACCTATTGTAGTAGATTCTGATCTTCAGGGCCGGTTATAAAAAGAATGTTCCCTGAATTCTCAGAATCCTACTCCAATTTCCACCCACAAGAGACGTCACTAGCCAGATGTTCTTCAGCACATTGAAGAGTATGACAGAGATGACTTCAGGTGTCGTCTTCCACCCACCTCCTTTGACAGGGGAGCTCACGGTCTAGATGAACCTACTAGGCTAGGCTGGTTGGCAAGTATATGCTTGGCATCTTTTTAATGGGTGGTAGGGATTGAACTCGGGTCCTTGTGCTTGCCAGACAAGCAGYTCTCGCTGAGCCTTCTCTGCGGTCCACTTCTCAGAGCTCTCCAGATCCAGTCTATCCTTGCCATCTGGACCTCCTTGGTCCTACTCACAGCTTAGAAATGGCAAGAGTTTTTGTGACCCCGGGGCCCCTCTCTCCTCCAGAGTCTGCCAGCCCAACTTTCATGTGGTCATTGCTTCCTGTGAAAATGCCCCACCTTTCTGCTCAGCCCTTCCCAGGGATGCCTGATGGTGGGTGAAAGCCAGGCTTCCCCAGTGGCTGACTCCGGCCACACCTCCTGTTGCTGCGCTCTGCCTTGCAGCAACCTGCCCTGATGGCCTCCTCTCCTGCCCTTCCACTTAGTCACCTTTTGATGTACCTTGCACACGGCCCATCTATTTCCTAGTTATGGTATATAACAAGTTACAACATCTACTTTCTTTCCCTAGCTGCACCTGGGCTGGCTTAACTGCCTCTCACATCAGAGAACTCCATAAATCCAAGTAAAGCACTAGGCATCTGTGTTTATTTTATAGGCYATGCCCAGGTTCGCTGTCCGAGCCTCCCCTTAGTACATGCAATGTTCCATTCTACGTTCACTGCAAGGCATGCACGCCACAGAAATTCCTGGGAAAACTTAGATACTGTTTTTATTGTCCACAATCCTGAAGAGGTTACCACAGAGGCTAGGCGATACACTTTGTCTCTTCGATGACTCATGCTAGTTTCTCCCATGTGCTCAAAGGCACAGYAATGAATTCCAGCCACTGGTGAGGCTCTGAACCCGAGCAAGCTCTGCTCCTCGCTGTCCTGGTTGTCAACTCTGCTTCTACTTTTGCTGTCACTCAAGGGGCTAGCAAGAGAAAGATATGGTGAGAGAGGACTTAGGACAAGACAGGTGACAAATGCAGAGAATCTCAAACTACCAGGCTGCCAAGAGCCATTTGTTCTAAACTAAGAAACAGTCAGTTCAATCTATTTGCATTTTCAGTAATGGTAACGGTTTAAAATGATGAAACATTCTTAAAGGTTTCAAGTTTTGCCGTACTCCAAGCTCTCAAGAAGAAACCACTGTAAGATGCATCATAGCATTCAAAGAGAACAGACAGTTTTTATTAATGCAGACATCTGGTAGTCTTTAGAGTATTTCTTCCTTGCTGTTACACTGAGAAAGGGGCCCTGCTAGGGCAGAGGAATTGCCACAGGAAAAAAMCGTGCTTTTAAAATAGCTATCCATAGAGTCCCTGTGGTAATCCACAGCCTTAACTCTGAAAGCAGAAGCAGGTAGAACTCTATGAGTTCCCAGCTAGCCTGGTCTACATAGTGAGTGAGACCCTGTCTTAAAAGAGGGGAAGAAGAAGAGGAAGAAAGAGGAGGAAGAGAGGCAGAAGGAGCAGGAGAAAGATGCAGGTCTAAAATTGTCAAAAATGCGGGTGTAGCTCACACAGAAAATGGAATCTTAGCATACATCTGCCTATTCAACCAGGGGTATGTTTTCTGGGTTCTAAAGCTAGAATCTATGCTTATATTCAAGGAGAAACTGTGTGCCAAAAGATTTTAAGATTAGCACCACAAACTGAGCCTTCTCGATTTAATGACTGTGAATGTAAAGGTCTCTTCCGACTTATTTTCCTAGCATAAAGTTTGAAACTGCTTCCTGCTTTATTAAACAGTACAGAGAGCTGCCAAAGACGACTTTTCAAATTTATTCAATTTCTTTTTCCAAATTCTCTACGCCTACTTCTGGAGGGACAGCTGCCAAAAGCAAAGCAAAGAAATGGTAACCCAACGTAAACAGGTGGCTAGGAGCCTAGAGCAGTGCCCACCCTTCCCCAGGAGCCGGTGAGAACTGGAGCAAAGGCTTGGGGGTGGGGCACGCTGGTGGTCTCCAGCAAGTTGAGGCTGAAAACTGTGCTCAGCATTATCCAGTAGGCACAGGTCCTCCTCCTCCTCCTCCTCCTCCTCCTCCTCCCTGCAGGCCTCTTTCTGCATGGTGTAGTTTTCATGGCTTTATGGTCACCTTTCAAGTGAATAGAGTGGTCTGTGCCCCGCCCCACACTAGGGTTGTAGGGTGGCCATGTGTGATAAATTGTTGGGTTTTGTTGTTGTTTTGATGGAACACAGAGTCTTTGGAGGAAAGGAACATATCTTATCAAAGGCTCCAGCCACAGGTGGGTTTCTGGGTGACAAGGGTCCAGGCACCAGTGTAACGGAGCAGGGGTAGCCAACATCACCCGCTCCGAGGAGCTATCAAGAAGATCTCTCAGTGTGCTCTTTCYGAGAGGAAGGATGGCAGTGCTCAAAGCTGTTTCCAACAGGGAATCCATCCAGGAAGGGCTCAGGACTTGGGAGTGGCGCTGAGTTGAGGGCTCATTCTTATTACTTCCTACTGTAACCATCTGGCTTGTGACTATCTTCCCTCCTGATTCTGCCCCCTTACTCTTTCTTTTCTTTTCTTAATCAAAGTGACCAAATGTTACCAATACTACCAAAACAAGCAGCTGTCTTCAAAGAAGTCAGGCCTGTAGAGARTATCTTTTAAAAGCACATCTCACAAGTGGATAACCTATCTAGTTCCATATTGTTTACAACATGGGACCACACACTAAAGAAAGCCTTTGAAAAATGCCTGCTTTGTCTTAAGCAAATGTTTACGAACACAAGCCAATGCTACACATTCTCTACACATTCCTAGGGTTACACTTAGAAATTAATTTTAAAAGTTTTACCCAGTTACTASGAAAATGTAGTATATGGACCACATTGTGGGGCCCAGGGTGCATCTTTCTAGCTAAGTCAAGTGTTGGCATYATAGGTACAAATGAATTCAYACCTGCTGTAAAAAGGACGAGGGGCTGGAGAAACACCTCAGTGCTCAAGAGCACTGGCAGCTCTTTCAGAGGACCCAGGTTCAATTCCCAGCACTCACGTGGTGTTTCACAACCATCTATAACTCATCTGATGCCACCTTATAGCATCTATGGGCAATGGTACCCATGTGATGCCCAGATATATACATGTAGGCAAAACACCCATACACAGAGTAAAATAAAACTTAAAGATAGGGTGAAATTTGAGATGTCAAATTTTAATTTTGAAAAGGAGCAGTTACTTATTCACTCACTGTCTATCTGTGGGTGAGTGCAGCAGCACATTTTTGGAGGTCAAAGTGCAACCCGTGGGAGTCAGTTTTCTCCTCCACAATGCTGGCCTCGGAGACTGAACTCAGGGCAGCTTGGTAGCAAGCACCTTTACCTACTGAGCCCTCTTGAATGGCCACAAAGCACATACTCTTAATATAGTTTTGCTTCGAAATTCTCCATCAGTTTCTTTGCAGGGGCTGGAGAGATGGGCTCCTGTTGCTCTTGCAGAGGATCAGGGTTTAGATCTGTGGGCACTAAACATGCATGYGGTACACATATATACATATATACATGCATGCCGGTAAACATTCAAACACATAAGGTTAAAATTCTTTTAAAAATATACAAAAAAAAAAAAAGCCATGCCTTTTCATGATGTTAAGAAACAAGAAGAACCATTTATCTGAAAAGTCTGTGATCAGAAGACTTGTCTGAAGACTGACAATCTCATAGAAAAATCCTCTGGTATTCATAACAGAACTTTCCAGAAGCCAAGTGGAAGCTCCTGTATAGATTACTGGGTTGTTTTGAATGAGAATGGCCCCCAGAGGCTCCTAGGTTTGAGCTYGGTCCTCAGTTGCAGGAACTGTTTTGGGACAGATTAGGAGGAGAGGCCTCACTGAGAACACACTTTGAGGTTTCAAAAGCCTATGTCACCCCGTTAGCGCACTCTCTCTACCTCTCCCCCGTCCCTCTCTCTCTCCCCTCCCCCTCTCTTCCTCCTGATTGTGGATCAGCTTGTTAAGTTATTAGCTACTGCTCCAGCCCCACGCCTGTCTGCCTACTGCCATGCACCCTGCTATGAAGGTCATGGAGTTGTGGCATTGTGAGCCCCCAAACTAAATGTTTTCTTTTCTAAGTTGCCTTGGTCATGGCAACAGAAAGGTAAGGGAAAAGGCTGCTGTTGGRCACAGCCTCCCAGTAATCTTGCCAGTTGCGCCATCTTGGAGAGCTTTTGYGAACRAATGTAAAACAGATTCAGCTTCACGTTCAAAATGGAAGCAGTACACCTAGCCCAACTTTAGAAGGGCTAAGTGGTTATTTCCAAAATCATGACTGCCAATAACTGAACCGTAATTCCCCCTGGAGCACATGCACGGGAAGTGCTGTCTGTTCAGCCACTCACCTCAGGTGGACCCCATTACAATCAAGCATCCCATCTCTGTCCAATGAGTCACTTAACCGCGTCGGTTTATTTTAAACCAAACTCTGACTGCCAAGTTATATTTAAAAGCGACCAAATGGAAACAGGAATTGCTACRGGAGGTTTTTCTTTTTGTTGTTTTAAATCTTGTAACATTCTCCTAAAACAAAATTAGTTCAGGATGGAGCAGAGTCCTACAGGTAAATGTGAAAACCATCCTGGCTTGAGAACTAAACCTAGGAGTACCTCCGTGGCTAGGGGTAGACAAGGCTTTTCAGAACATACTGAATAAACTCGAGAAAAAAGAAAGAAAAAAAGAATAAACTAGATCTCACCAAAATGGAAAACTCCTACTCACCAAAAGGCATGAGCACGGCAGGCAAGGCACAGGGGAGACATATATTTATAAAACTCAGATTTTACAATGAACTGGTATCTAGGAAACATAAGGAATGYGGACAGCTGAGGAGTAAAGGCAAATGATCAAAMCGGGGGACGTGGACATTTCACCCAAGGAGACGCAGAAGACGCCGGGAAGCACAGGAAAATCTGACAGACATCATTAATCATCAGAGAAATGCAAATTAAAACCACAACACTCTACCACCATGTATCCACCAGAAGGCTGGCAGGGCCGGGGGCGCTCGCCTTCCTTACATTCTTTGTGGGAGCGGGAGAACGGAACAGTGCAGATGCCGTGGGGGGAGGCCTGGCAGTAACTTATACAGCTAAACAATCATAGGACCCAGCTATTGTATTCCTGGGTATTTACTCAAGGAAAATGAAAACACATGTGTCTACGAGAAGAATAAAAGCTTGTATTAGAATGTTCATAGCAGCTTTATTCCTGGACAACRGGCGCTCACCAGCGGGACTGTGGATCAACAAACAGTACAGAATAGTATCCAGTGGTTGAGAGAAACAAAGCAGGCAGTATTTAGCTCAGGGTTCTAACCTAGACCGCTCAAGGCCCCACTCAATCCCAAGCACACAACAAAGCAAA
>BDUI01005870.1:18300-30427 GCA_002335545.1 Apodemus speciosus
GAGATTCAGAGACAGAGAGAGAAAGAGAGACAGAGAGAGGAGGGAGGGAAAAGGGGGACAGAGACAGAGACAGAGAGTGTGTGTCAAAGAGATATGTAGAGATGCACAGTGAAAAAGAGAGAAGCTGAGAAAGAGGCCCAGTCCACCACAGTGATGAGTGCTACACCCCTTCCAAGGAGGCATCTGAGTCACAGCCTTGCTGGGCACAATGGGTGACGTGTGAATTTTCAAGTGAGGAAGCAGCTGGCTTCCTGGAATCCTCTGTATTGAAGTTTCACTTCAAAGATTAAGTTAATTTGTCTGTCATGGTTAATCCTAGGACTTGGAAGACTGAGGTAGGAGAATTAAACTGATGCTAATTATATGGGCAAGACTTAAATTTGTATTTATTTATTTACTTACTTACTTAATTTATGAATGTATACAGCTGTACATGTGTGTGGATGTTCATAGCGATTTGGATGACGACGGTCCCCATAAATGCTTGTTTCCCCGTTGTGTAGACTGCTGGGGAAGGTGGGGAGATTGGCATCGCTGAAGGAGGTGTGACACTGAGGGTGGGCTTTGAGGTTTCACAAGTCCATACGAGGCCCAGTCTCACTTTCTCTGCTTCCTACTTCAGGATCAAATGTTAGCTCTCRCCTGCTTCTCTCRCACGTGTGTCCCTCCTGTCTCCTGTCAGCCTCCCCACCATGACGGTTATGAACTCACCCTCTGAAACTATTAGCAAGACTCCCAGTGAAATGATGTTTCATAAGTTGCCTTGGCCATGGTGTCTCTTTAGAACAATAGGACAGTAACCAAGGCAATGTGAAGGTCAGATGACAACTTATGGGAGTCAGTTCTCTCTTTACCACACAGAAAACCATGCCTTCAGACACAACAGTCTCCAAAGCAGTCTCCCACATGACAAAAATCAGGTCACCAGTTYCCCTAGTGATCAACCCATAAAAATCACATCTCTAAAATGCCCACTGGAAGACTTTAAGTCTCCTATCTATTGGGGGATTATGTYTTCTGTTTCCTCTTCATCTTACTCCCTTCTCTCATAGCCTCTGGACTTCCCTGTCCACCCATCTGCTTATAAATCAGAAAGAGAAGAAAGCAAAGGCGGGGGAGGCCGAGGGCAGGGAAGACAAGTCAATCACACCATCACTGGCAGCTGTAAGGGCAACAAGCAAACCAGCAAAGACCATTGGTGAGAATGCTTGGGCTGTTCCGTGCCACCACATCAGGACCACAAGCCATTTCCCTGAGGTTAGARGCATCAGAGAGGGCTTCAGCCACAGAGGTCAGAGCTAATGCAACAGCTGCAGGTGACCTACACATGCCCTGTGTGCTCCCCAGTGGTTCTGCACACAGATAACTTTGGGCTCCTTCAGCTGCACAGCCCTGCATTCTGAACCCAGAAACCCACCACAAACCACAAACCCTGCCAGGAACTTCCAACTCTGAGGAGCCCTGATTTCTTTCATGGCTCCCAGCTGGCARTCTCTCCCCAGAACACTTCCTCTAGTATGGTCCCTTTTAGCTGAGAAATATGGGGTAGAAGGTTCTCTCATAAGTAAGGTTTTTTCCTTAGTGGAGCCAGGAGCCATGGCAGAAGGGTGTGCCTGGTTTATCCAAGGGCCCCATGCCAGCCCATTTCTCCTTGGGCCAGTGGGAATTAGAACCAGAGTGGTCCACATCAATCTCAGCCTAGCCTGAGYCAAGGATGAGATGGGTAGTCACATCCTCAGACAAGGCTGGGATACCTCCAGTCTATACTGAAATCTTTAGGAAAGAGAAATCCCAAGGTAGACCTGAACCTCCACATCACAAACATCCCCAAAGAATACTTCCTTCTTCCTACATAAACACAAAAACCAGATGGACCGGGCTTATCATGTGTCCCCAGCCTCAGACTAGCCCCAGTCCTTCTCCTCCTCCTTCATCCTTTCCTGGACACACCAGAATCCAGTGKAACAGTTATCAATGCACTGCCTGATGATCCCTTCTAGGCTCACAATGACTTGGGCAGTGGGTCACGTCCTTGTGAGACTGCAGAGGGCAAAGCTCACAATGTTTCCCTTACTGGCCCAGGTCAGACAACCTGCAAGTGGAGAGTCACATGTAACCACTTCATTAGCAAAAGCTAATTTGATGGGGACCCAAGTCACCTTCTCCCTGCATCCTCCAACCACYGCTCCAACTGGCCACAGGACAATGTTTATGAACTATGGAGCCATAGTTCATACTGGGCCTGTCAACTACAAAGAGCCCTTTGGCTCAAAACAGTGCACTGTGTCTGCATACACATTCATTAAGATCATTAATGGAAAGGTCTAGCAATGAAAGGCCATCACCTGATACTTCTCATGAGGGATCCCATTCCCTCACCAACTGTTTCCTGCAGGGAACTAAGAACAGCCTCACCCAGATCCCATGAGGAACACAGGCAGAGGAGCTTAACAGGATCTAGAAAAAGCCACGGTGGGGACCTGAGTCACACTTACGGGCCTTGGGCACCACTAAAATTTTGCTGCTTCTGCAGTCTGCACAAAGGCAATGCAGGAGCCTGTGGCCAGCAGGCATGCCTGGACAAGGGGAAGGCCATTCTAGGTGGTATCCTCAGGGGAGAGGACCAGACAATGATCCCMCRAGAAGTCTCAGCTTACAAATGAAGAACACCGGAGAGAACCATTGGAAGTACCAGGCCAAGAAGTGGCAAGGATAACCTCAACCTGTTCCTCTCCTTCATCCCAACTGACTGATGGATAGAACAGAGACAAAGGTGACCAAAAGGCTTTCCAGAGTCCTKCTTGGGGTGATGTGACAGTATCAGTCTTTGAGGAGAGAGACTCTAACACTCCATACTATGTTTCAAATGTGATTAGAACCTATGATCTGTGATATCTCCCAATGGCGGAGTGGTTGCCTAGCATATGTGAGGCTATGGCTTTATTCCTAGCATCAAAATGAATTAAGAAACAGAAACACTTGTTTGTTTGTRTTTTCCTGACTGGATGAAAGAAAATATATAAAAGCCATACATTTAATAAAAATTGCTCTTATAGACAAAAGGCCRGAATAGAGATTTCTGTAAAGAAGACACATGGTAGATTGTACACATATGAGATCCTCTATACTTCTAAACAATTAGAGATCTACAATCAGTAAAATATCACTACAAATCTGATAGAATAGATACTWTCAAAAATAAAAATATGAAGCACTGTTGATGTGCCAAGAATGGAACCCCAAAATATTGTTTGATGATGATGTATAATAATATCACCAATACAGAATATGGTTTAAAAGATTCTCAAAAATAAAAACAGAATTTCCATTTCTGCAAAAAAAAAAATGAAAGAAACAGAAATACACACACCATTCCAATGTACTATTACGGAACCTTTGCACCAGAGGGGGGCCATATGCACTGAGGACTTTAAGTCATGTCAAGAGTGAATTACTTAGGATACTTGTCGGGTTGGCTTCCTCACGTATTCCTTCTCTGCCTCGTGTGAGCTCCCACAGCCTAGAATGCAGGCTGGCATTCAGAAGGCACATAGTGAACACTTACATGGTGAGCATATAGATTGGCAGTCTTGTGTGTCAGTGTTTAGAAGCTGTTGTCACAAGTCAAGTGTGCATAAAGGACACCAGTAAAAGGCTTCATTCAGCCACTTTCCTCTCCCTATACTGCCCCTGACATCAGTTCTCCACAGTCACTCAGCCTTCCTGACGGCTGAGGCACAAGATTCTAGGTGCTTCAGAGTTCCAGGGTCTGTGGGCATTTCCAAGAAATCTTACCCTGAGGATAGCACACGCTGCCCCTGGAAATCGGCATGGACACCTCAGTGCCCTATGYGGARACAGACTCTGGGCYACRAAGCCATGAGGTAACAGTGGAGGAGCCGCCACACTGCTCCCCACTGATTGCCACAAATGAATTTCTTTGTAGAAAAGAACAAACTGCACCACAGTGAGACCAGCCAAGGCCAGCCCAGCGCAGCAGCCTGGTGTCTGGGGCATGCTAATTACAGTGCTGTCTGAGTCCATTTGATGGACTTCTCCCCATCACTGTTTCCATAACCAACCCATTAATATGTCCCCACCTGATGGCTTCCAAGAAGGACAGAGATTTACCAATCGGCTCTAATGCAGATGGGTGATAAAGGAAGAAAACGGTAATGTGGAGATTAAAAGCCGTGATGTCAGCATTGAGAAGATCGTGATTCACTTAGCTTCCTTTGTAGCCCAAGTCAAGGACTATTAGCCAAATTGCTTATTGCATTTGGGGCTCCTGCTTACAACATAATCCCGACTGCTCCACCCTGTCTCTCCAGTGTGTGACAGGAATTCTGCATGCTGGCATGGCTCCCATATGTGATGGATGTTACAAACACTGATCCTCTAAGAAGACTCTGGAAGGCGCAAGGGATGTCTGAGTGAACCGAGCAGGAGGGTGCTTCTGTGCTACAKGAAYGGAGCCCCKGTGGCAGGCAGTTTGGTACTGGGAAAAGGCGGGGAAATCAGTGTGACAGCTTTATAGAGGCGTGATGGACATAGTAAACTGCACATTTAACATATGAATGGCTGCGATCAGGATCGAGAATATACTCATCACAAAGTTTTCTTCTTTCCTTGCTTTTCTCTTCTACCCTGTCCCCATCTGATGTCCCTAAACAAGCACTGATCTCCGATCTATCTCTATGGATCTCGTTTGTTTGTTTGTTTGTTTGTTTGTTTGTTGGATTTTTTGTTTTTTTTTTTCGAGACAGGGTTTCTCTGTATAGCCCTGGCTGTCCTGGAGCTCACTCTGTAGACCAGGCTGGCCTCGAACCCAGAAATCCGCCTGCCTCTGCCTCCCAGAGTGCTGGGATTACAGGTGTGCGCCACCACCGCCCAGCTTATGGATTTCTTAAACAACTGAGCTACTCCATAGTTCTCTGTCAGTGCAGTGTGTACTCTTTGCCTATCTGCTTTCTTGCCACCTAATTATTCTGAAAGCCACCCGTGTTGCTCCTTGTACTTGTTAACTGACTCCATCGTAATGCTGAGTGGAGGTCCGTCATACCTACTCATTTGTCCCTGGACACTTCAGCTTTGGTTCAGAGACATTACCAGTCAAGCTACCGGGTGCATCTCTGTGTGGATTTTACTTGCATTCCTCCTGAATAAATGCCTGGGAGCTGAGTGACTCATGTGCCAGGTGTATGTTTAACTTTTCAAGGAACTGCCAAACTGTTCTCCAAAGTGGTGGTGTCGGTTTTCAAACCAATAGCACAATGTAAGATTGTTCCACAGTTGCTCTGTGTGTCATGGACTTAGCACAGCCATTATTTTATTATTATTGTTGTTGTTGTTGTTATTATTGTTATTGTTATTGTTATTGTTATTATTATTATTATTATTATTATTTCAGCCATTTCAGAGGCTATCTAGTAGCATTTCATTGTAGTGTTAATTTCATCCTAATAATAATAACAGCACACATCTTTTCATGAGCTTCTTGGCCATCCATCTATCTTTTTGGGTACAGTATTTTTCAAATGTTCTGCTCATTGTATTTTTAATTATGYTGTTATTATTGAATCTTAAGAGTGACTAATATGCCCCACATCCTCTATCATATATGTGATCTGTAAATATTTTCCCTCAGCCTGGTTTTGTATACTCCTAGCAGTATCTTTCAATGAGTTGAAGCGTCTAACTGTAGTGCAATCTAGTTTATGAACTTTAGTTTTCCTCATGTATTGTGCTTTTAGTGTTTGATCTGAAAAGTCTTTGCCTAGCAGCAGATCACAACCACTGCGTTTCACCCCATCACAACCACTGCCTTTCACCCCATCACAACCACTGCCTTTCACCCCATCACAACCACTGCCTTCCCTCCCATCACAACCACTGCCTTCTGTCCCATCACAACCACTGCCTTCTGTCCCATCATAACCACTGCCTTCCATCCCATCACAAATACTGCCTTTCACCCCATCACAACCACTGCCTTCCCTCCCATCACAACCACTGCCTTTTGTCCCATCACAACCACTGCCTTCTGTCCCATCATAACCACTGCCTTCTGTTCCATCACAACCACTGCCTTCNAGAAGAAGAAGAAGAAGAAGAAGAAGAAGAAGAAGAAGAAGAAGAAGAAGAAGAAGAAGAAGAAGAAGAAGAAGAAGAAGAAGAAGAAGAAGAAAGGGGTTGGGGGCAGTGAAGGGGAGGGAAAGGCAAGGCCAGCCTCTCTAAAACCAGGACCAGTTGTTGGGCTCACTACTTAGGGCCCAGACAGGCACAGCTGGGGAGGGAAGAGGAGGAGGGATAGAGGGCAACTAAAAGTGCAAACCGGAGGAGCAGGAAAAACTTTCTACCAGAAAGGGCAGGAACAGAGAAGACCCAAAAGGGGATGCTGAGGGGAAGTCTCCCCCTCCCCACTGACTTCAGCCACTCTGCACACTACAGAGCCACCCAACCCCATCCCCCACTGTGTGTGAAAGGAGGCAAGAAACAACAAGAAAAAAAGAACTGCGGGGGGGGGGGGGGGGGGGGGGGGGGCTAGGGAGGAGTGTCTGTTAGCAAGGGGAAGTGGTGGCCACTGCTACCAATAATACGTGAAAATGAATTGGTGTTAAGACAGCATCTTCATGGGCATTTAATTAAGTCCCTTCTCTGCTAAGCACCGGAGATTCAGAGATAAGTAATTGACAGATATAGATGGACAAATCAATACACAGGAAACACATGGATGGGGAGAATCATGGACATGGTCCTTGCCGCTGGCTGCACACGTGCAGGCCTGCCCCCACGCACGCACATGCACACACGCATACACCTGCCCATGCACACACATACACATACCAGCTAGTAAATAGAGAAGAACTACCGGCAAATGCTAAGCATGCTTAGCCAAAAATTGATTATATATTGATATAATCAATTCCTGTAGAGAGTACCGACCCTATAACATCCTTTACTCTGCCTACTGCCCTCAGACACCAGGACACTATCCCTGCCCCCTTCACCCAGCCACTACCTCCTTGTACCACTTGGAGCTGTGAGGGGTGGCTTTCACTTTGTCTACAAATGATGGTATTTGKACCTTTATATGTGTCGATCCAGGACACACTAWCAAAAGCCGAGAGCCTGATGGTCGTCAGTGAAAGTTCTACAGCCTTGGTGGGCTTTGAAACCAGGGCAGCCCTGATGCCTCTATCGTTTTGATTAAAATCGCCTGTGTGATGTTGATCTAGCTGCTCAGGGTTTCTGTCCCTTGGTTTCTTAACTTGTAAATGGGGTGATAATTTCTATCTCACAGKTTGCTATGAAGATGAAATAAGATAAAAGAGTCCTAGGCTTTCTTCTGGCATGGTGATTACATGTCAATCCTGTATCTAATCCACTACACACACACACACACACACACACACACACACACACACACACCTCCCTGGGGGACCCCAGCCCCACCCTGCCCAGGCTGCAGAGATTCAAGTCAGTCCATCCTGAACCTCGTCATAGCGCCATGGAAGCAGAAGACCAAACCRGTGCCTGAGGTTTTGCCACTGTGGGACCTTAGTAACTCTTGTGAGTCCTCGTCCTCCATCTGTAAGATGGAAACAGTGATGGCTGCTCTGGTCAGGAACAGAACAGATGTGNTCCCATCACAACCACTGCCTTCTGTCCCATCACAACCACTGCCTTCTGTCCCATCACAACTACTGCCTTCTGTCCCATCATAACCACTGCCTTCTGTCCCATCACAACCACTGCCTTAGGTCCTATTACAAGCACTGCCTTCCCTCCTCCCTCAGTCCTTTCAAAGTCTTGAGTTACACTGGTGAGTACTTCCAGTGTGCTATTGAGGTGTCCTTCCTTGCAGACAGGTACTCAGTTGTTTCCGCACCGTTTGCAGCAAAGACTTCTTTCTTCCCAGCATTGCCTTTGCAACTCTGATGAAAATCAATCATCCCTGTAAGTGGGAGTCAATTTGCTCTGCCTATTCTGCTGTAGCCATTCTTATCTCTGCTTATACCATAGCAGTTTGATTACTGCGGGATTTCAACGTTTCATAGTCACGTAATGGTAGCCCTTGTTACTGTTTTTCAAAATGCTCTTGACTGTTCTGTGTGTTTTAGATTTTTGTGTGAAGTTTAAAGTCAGCTTGCCAATTTCCACCCCTTAAAACATATGCTAGGGTTTCACTTGGATTGCATTGAATCTGGAAATTAATTTGGGGTACAGCTGGCATCCAAACAGTAATGAGTTGTGATTACCGTATACCTCTCCACTTGGGCATCTTCAATTTCAGCTTTGTTTTATAGTTTTATATGTATACAGGGGTCCTGTTGATTTTGTTGACCTATCACTAACCCAACAATAACCTATCACAGTTCAAAGTTTACATTACTGTAGATAGTATTCTTTATTTATTTTTATATACTTCTACATTTGACTTTTAAATACTAATCTCTATGCTGCAATGTTATTAAATTCACTTCTTAATCCCAGTAATTTTTTGTAGATCACATTGAACTTCAATACATATGACCATATGTTCAGTAGATTAAACATTTTAGGTTTTCCTTTGTAATTTTTCATCTCTTTTTCTTACTTGATTCTACTGCCTAACCATTCTACAAAATGTTCATAGATGCAGTAAGAGTAGACATCCAAGTTCTGATACCGAAGGGAAGGGATTCAGTATATCCCCRCTACATACAGTACTATGTTCTTCACAGATACTCTTTTCCTGATTGAAGAGTCTCCCTGTGTACCTATTCTCCTGAGACACTGGATCTTTTCAAATGCTTTTTGCTATAGCATAAACATGTATGTTTTTGAAATCTGTTGGCATAATGATTCAAAAGATTTAGGGGGCGGTGCACAACAGGGTTTCTCTGTGTAACCATGGCTGTCCTGGAACTCAGAGTCCCACCTTCCTCCCAAGTGCCGGGTTTAAAAGCATGCACCACCACCACCACCAGGCAGCATAATTTGATTTTTAATATCAAATCATCCTTGCATCCCTGGACAAAATCTACTTTGTCCTGTTTAGAAACTATCACTAGCCTTTTGTTAAGGATTTTTACACGTACATCCTTTTAGTAATATTTTATAGACTTTTTGCAATATTTTAGTCCATTTCTGCATTGGGATGACATTGGCCTCACAAGAATCTTTTGGGGAAGTATCTGGAGGAGAACTCTGATGTCAGTAATACTAATTTCCAAACCATATAGCAGAGGTCAACAGTGAACTCATCTTGTTCTGAGGTTTTCTTTCTCAGGTACTTTAAACCCTATGTCCAGCATAACTATTCAAGCTTTCTATTTCCTATTTAGTATGCTTTCCTGACACAACCTTCAAGGAATTTGCCAATTTCAGACTATTTGTCAGATAAAGTTAGCATACTGGCTTTCATAATATCCCTCTCTTAGGTCTCTGTCAATGACATTCACACAGATGTCAATGCTCTCCTTTCTTATTGTAGAGGTTTCTGTCTTCCCTCGAGGTTATTACTGTTGACTGGTGGGAGTGGGTGGATAGTTTTATTTCTTCTAGTTCATTGGTCTAGAGAATTATCAATTCTATTTTATTATTATTTTATTTATTATTTTTATTTATTTATTTATTCTTTTATTATTATTATTTCTTTTCTCTGCTCTGTTTCCCATCCTGTTCTTTCTTATTTTGGATTTAATTTTATCTATTTGTCTAGCTTCTTGGGTGGGTGGCAAGGGAACCAATTTGAGAACTGCTTTTCTAAGTGATAATGCAACTTGAAGTCACATCAACATCCGCTCTGCCTTCCTGCCAGGGGTCCTTAGTGTAGCTCAATAATGCACCTGACCTTGGCTTCCCCATCTAGAAATGGGGGCCAAAAGTCTTAAGGACTATTTGGACAATTTAATGAGGTCCACTTATGAACACTAAGCTCAATGCTGGTGTGCATCAATTGCTTAATAAGTGTCTCTTCCCATCCCTCTGACCAGCAATCACCCCATCTCTGAGTGGTATCTCAGGGCATGAAATGAGCCACTCACAAACATAGAACAAAGAAGTTCATGAAGCCATAAGAGAGTAGCAGGTCTGAGTGACTTATTGAGGGTGAAGTAAACTGAAGCTTGGAGACCAACCTCTGAACAGACCCAGCTATTTGTGTGGGTGTGTTTTAGAGGCACAAGCAGGAGACACGGGCTTGATGGGCATCCCAGAGCATCTCCGAATACCTCTTCGTCTTTGACTTTTCCAGGAACAAAGCCTCAGAGAACACAGATCTGTGAAGGTTACTATAGAGAAAGTATGACCTTTGGTGTCAGGAGATCTGTTCTGCTTGCTGATTCTGTGACCTCAGAGAAGTTACTAGACCTTGCTGAGGCCAACTTTCACTACTGACACAATGGATTGGGCAGTAAGAGCAAAGAGCTGATGTGCACCTTCTGTGTGCCGGGCTCTGTCCTCTCTACATGTTAGGTGCTCTCCCACAGGGCCAGTTCTTCCAAATTTCAGAGAAGGGTATGATGTGGATGCCCACAGGTAACCCAAGACAGAGTTCAGCACATCCCCCAACTCTACATTCACTACGAAGACTGGAGAGATTTGAATTCAAATAATCTACACCAGAACCTGGGTATTCAACTACCATTCATTGTTACAAAGTTTGTTCTTCCAGGATCTGATGATAACTAACAAATACACTCAATTGGTCAAGCACTGAACTAAACCAGGAGATGTGAGGGTCTCTGGAACAACCAAAATGCTGGGAGTCCACAGAAGAAGAAAGAATATTCCTGGCAGCTGTGCAGCGCTGGGGCCATGCTTAGGGCTGCCCTAGTTCCAGGAGAGGTATTTATAGCGCAGAATGCAGCAAGCCTGTTCAGCTAAGCTGAGCCTGAAGCTGATTTGCACACAGAATTGGCCATTATCGGTTCATTTCCATACGGCAGCTCCAGGGGAGGAATAACTCAAGGAGAAGCCCCCACCGCCCATCTCTAAGGAGCTTCTAGTCACAGCTGCTACATAAGACACGTGGCTGGAGATGTCAGAGCCTACAAAATCACCCCCTCATCTTAAAAGGGCTGGAATAGGGTCCCACCCAGAGGGACAGCCATGCCCAAGGCACATTGATTGGTTAGAACAGTGAGATGAGCTAGGTAGAGACTTCAAGGACTCCAGGGCCTGCCCATCCTTTACAAACCCTGGAGGAGACAACCATCTACGAACACTCCGATGAGTAACATGTACACGCAATGCGACGACGCAACAAAGTGAATGGAGGAATGAGGGTGTGTGTATGACCACATGTGCTACAGATAACGGTGTGTTCATTCTGCATTGCACAAATAAAGGACTAACTCGATGGCACCTAGGTGGGAAGCAGAAAAAGCTGCCTGAACCCTAACCCCACTCCTGTCCCTGCATCAAGTGAGGTCCCTCATGGAGGCTACAGGCAGAGGCCCTCACGCGGTGGAATGCCGGCTCTGCCGTGCCAATGACCATCCTTGGGCTTGCAAGGACTCAGTCGCATCACCCCTAGAGGGAAAAAAATCAGTCTCTGTCCCTAAAAGCACACATTGAAAATGAAAGCTGCAGCCCAATAAGAGAGAACTGCTAGGCCTGCCTGCCTCACCTCCCGCCCTGCCACCTAAGCCACAGGCTCCATCTCCCAGGCTTGATCCCTGAAAGAAATGAAAGCTGAGATTGCCAGAGGGTGGGGAGCGATGGCGTGAGCGTTGTGAGTCCTTCTCTGGCCCCACCAGGCTGGCAGAACAACCAAGTGGCTATGGGACACACATCCATTAGACATGCCATCAGCCACCAGGAACTGCCAACTCTGTGTCCAAAACAAAACAAAAAAAGTAGTAACAGCACTCAACACAAGTGTGCCAGGCACAGTGCTAGACACAGCACTGATCCCATTTAACTCACTGACCTGTGGAGCTGGGCCCTGTGCGGAAGTGTGGGAGAAGCTGAGGCTACTCCACAGTGCAGCCTGGCTTTGTAACAGGGTCCCTGAGTACAGTAACAAGAACTGAAGCTCAAGGAAGTCCCAAGTAGACCCCAGGTCCTCACCCTAGCCTACAGGTCCGCACGTCACATGATGTCCCCTTACCTCCTGGCCCTACAAGAGCCTAACTAA
>BDUI01005871.1:5748-23016 GCA_002335545.1 Apodemus speciosus
AGAAAGAAATTATATCTTAGTGTACTATTTCTTTTTTGTTTGTTTTGTTTTTTGTTTTTTTGGATTTGGTTTTTTCAAGACAGGGTTTCTCTGTATAGCCTTGGCTGTCCTGGAACTTAACTGTGTAGACCAGGCTGGGCTCGAACTCAGAAATCCRCCTGCCTCTGCCTCCCAGAGTGCTGGGATTACAGGCGTGTGCCACCACCGCCCGGTRTACTATTTCTTTTAAGTCTTACATTATGCCATCTCTGATCTCCTTATGTTGTCTACAGAACAGCGCATCTCATTACAATGCTGGAACATGGGGCATTGTACAGGGACAACTTCGGCCTCTGTTAGCTCCGAGAGTCTACACRCTCCCCATGGTGCGCTCCATCGGGAAAACCATGGTCCAAGGCAAAAATTATGGGCCCCAGATTACTGTGAAGAGAATATCAACCAGGTAGGTCATGTGTGTTTTACTAACTAGCTAGGATTGTTTAGGATATTACTGCTAACTTATCTCCGTGTGCCTTAGCTTCTGTGTACCCTTATAAATGGTAGTGAAAGCACTCACACTGGTCCCCGTGTCTGTTCACTGATAGGAAAATGACACCAAAGATCTTTGTGGGGATCTATGGCAGTGAAGTTGTGTTACATTACTCCTCATGTTTTTTGGTGGTGGTGGTTTTCTTTTCTTTTTCTTCTTCTTCTTCTTCTTCTTTTTTTTTTAGAGGGCGGAAGTGTAAGCCCATCTTTGTTCAAATAGCAAGACAAGTGGTAAAACTAAATGCATCGGACCTCCGTCTGCCCTCCCGAGCATGGAAGGTTAAGCTGGTTGGAGAAGGAGCTGATGACGCTGGAGGAGTGTTTGATGACACTATCACAGAGATGTGCCAGGTACCTGTGTGTGGTGTCCCTTCTGAGCTCTGTGAATGATGTTTTGACTGTTGCCAGTGCTTGTCACTATAACATCTCTGAGTCTTGCAGATATGCTGCTAGTGCAGTGGAGTGAATTGTAGTGGATTTGGGAAATGTTTTGTGGAGATACTTTAGCACATCAAGATCAGTGACTTGAGTGTCATTGATTATTATTAATTATGCTGCACTAGAAGAAACAATGACACATGAACACATTCAAGGAGAGACAAATGCAGGACCACTGTGTGCTCTAGAGCACAGTGGGACCACAAGGCTCCAGAAGAATAGAAACGTGAGTGTTAAGGAGTTTAAACTGGGCTGGAGAGATACTGCAGTGATTAGAAGCACTGGTGCTCTTCCACAAGACCCAGATTAGGTTCTCAGCACCCACTCTCAGCTCAGAGGATTCAATGCCCTCATCTGGTTTTTAGGACGCTGCTCATATGCAGTGCATAGACAAAATACAGACAGAATGTCTATACAAGTAAATAAATTTTTTGAAGTAAAACTATGTTTTTTAAAGGAGTTTGGATCCACCGGGCAGTGGTGGCGCACGCCTTTAATCCCAGCACTTGGGAGGCAGAGGCAAGTGRATTTCTGAGTTCAAGTCCAGCCTGGTCTACAGAGTGAGTTCCAGGACAGCCAGGGCTATACAGAGAAACCCTGTCTCGAAAAACTGAAAAAAAAAAAAGTTTGAACCATTTCTGATTTTAGAAGCCACACTGGCAGATGCTTGGAGATTAGTTTTGTTCCTTCTACTTTGTCTGATAAACCCTGTCCTTGAATAAAACTCAGCTGTCACTGCTGAGTCAATTTGGAATTTCAGCACACCTGGTACATAGCTCCCCAGCTGCTCACTAATGTCCTTGTATGCTGGCTCTTCATTCTTCAGGTTTCTCATACAGAGGACCTCATATTTCACTTTAACATGAAATCACAAAAATAAACTTAGAAGTTATTGAAGTATAGTATTATTATAAATTCCTCAAGATATCCCCTTTCCAGTATTATTTTTAATATAGTTTGCTCTCTTGATGCATTTGATTGTCATCTCCCAACAAAACACTTTTTCTGCAGGAACTTGAGACTGGTATAGTTGATCTTCTCATACCCTCTCCTAATGCTACAGCAGAAGTCGGTTACAATAGAGACAGGTAAGACAGGCATGCTTCTCACGTGTCTTAATAATCACAGTCACCTACTGAGTGCTTCCTGTTCTCAGTGCTTCATACATGTTCCCCACTGTATCCTTATTATCACCCATCAACCTCTATCATGGTGAGAAGCAGCCATTGCCGTCCTCACTCAGTACTAAGGGATAGATTGATGATAATCCAGAGGGAAGCGGAAACTCAGAGTTGCTTATGAGCTTTGGCTGCTTTATGTTTCTCTAGGCTTTGGAGTTTGCTTGTAACATAATTCATTTAGGGTGCTATGCTGGATGCCATGTCATGAAATTAGTTATTCACAATCCACCTGTGTCCTTGTATTTGCAGTTTAAATTTGTTTTCACCTTGCTCTAAGAACTTAGAAGTTATAAGTGAAGTGATTGCAGAATGTGGGGCAGTCTTGAGNTGCTGGCTCTTCATTCTTCAGGTTTCTCATACAGAGGACCTCATATTTCACTTTAACATGAAATCACAAAAATAAACTTAGAAGTTATTGAAGTATAGTATTATTATAAATTCCTCAAGATATCCCCTTTCCAGTATTATTTTTAATATAGTTTGCTCTCTTGATGCATTTGATTGTCATCTCCCAACAAAACACTTTTTCTGCAGGAACTTGAGACTGGTATAGTTGATCTTCTCATACCCTCTCCTAATGCTACAGCAGAAGTCGGTTACAATAGAGACAGGTAAGACAGGCATGCTTCTCACGTGTCTTAATAATCACAGTCACCTACTGAGTGCTTCCTGTTCTCAGTGCTTCATACATGTTCCCCACTGTATCCTTATTATCACCCATCAACCTCTATCATGGTGAGAAGCAGCCATTGCCGTCCTCACTCAGTACTAAGGGATAGATTGATGATAATCCAGAGGGAAGCGGAAACTCAGAGTTGCTTATGAGCTTTGGCTGCTTTATGTTTCTCTAGGCTTTGGAGTTTGCTTGTAACATAATTCATTTAGGGTGCTATGCTGGATGCCATGTCATGAAATTAGTTATTCACAATCCACCTGTGTCCTTGTATTTGCAGTTTAAATTTGTTTTCACCTTGCTCTAAGAACTTAGAAGTTATAAGTGAAGTGATTGCAGAATGTGGGGCAGTCTTGAGYGCTAGTCAGCCATTTACTTGCTCTTACTGTTTTTCTAAGTGTAGTTGGGTGTGGGGGCGCATGCCCATAACCCCAGCATCTGAGAAGTGGAGATAAGAGGATCATGAATTTGACATTAGCCTGAGCTTTGTAGWARGGTTCTATCTTACAAAACAGAAACAAAATATGAGCCGTGGAGAAGACTCAGTGAGAGYACTTGGAAACAAGAGAGCCTGCATCCTAGTCCCCAGTGCATAAGACCTGGGTGTGGCTGTCTGTGCCTGTAACTGAGATAGGCAGATCCTGAGGGCTCCCTGGCTGGCTAACCTAGCCGAACCAGGTGAGCGTCCTATTTAATGAGAAATTTAGTCCCAAAAAATAAGGTAGAAGACAGGTGTTGTGGCACACACCTTTAATTGTAGCACTCAGAAGGCAGAAGCAGGCTGATCTCTGTGAGTCTAAAGACAGGTTTGTTTACATAGTTTCAGCTCAACCAGCAGTAAAAGCTAGACTTGTCTCAAAAATATAAGGTAGAGAGATACTCACCRTCCTCCTCTGGCCTTTACGTATTCATAAACCTACCACATACACAAGTGCACACATGCATGCACGTTTTCTGTCTCATACCTGTGCACATGCTCTCCATCTCTGTCTTACATGTATAAACACATACAGATGGCGGGGGATGGGGGGGGTGGGTTGGGGGGGCAGGATTATTCAGAATGTTGTCCCTTTGCTGTCCAAAACATTAGTCATGTGTAGCTTGGTAAGCACTCAAATGTGATTAGACTAACTAATGAGATAAACTTGAGATTGGTCTGACAGTACATGCTTAGAGTTCCAGCCCATGAAACCAAAAAAGGGGCAGCAAGGTGTCAGACTTTAATTATATAGCTGCATGTATTTAATGACTGCTGGATTCCACGGCACAGGTCTAATCTAATACTCTAGCTCTGGGAAAGTGCTTGTAATGGGAGGAATCTTTAGCTGAAAGATTTACTTTTCTTTCACAGGTTCCTTTTTAATCCCTCTGCCTGCCTTGATGAACATTTAATGCAGTTTAAGTTCTTAGGAATTTTAATGGGGGTTGCCATTCGTACAAAAAAGCCTCTGGACCTTCACCTGGCCCCTCTGGTATGGAAACAGCTGTGCTGCGTCCCACTCACCCTGGAGGACCTGGAGGAAGTGGATCTGCTTTATGTGCAGACCCTTAACAGCATCCTTCACATTGAGGACAGTGGCATCACYGAAGAGAGTTTCCACGAGGTAAACCTGGCACATCTAGGCTTCTGTAACTGTTGACTTCCTGTGTTCTCTGATCAGAAGTTTTCTGTGTAAAGTCAGATGTCGTCTACCTCTTTCTGTGGGTCTGACCTTAGCGTGACTGCTCAGTCTCAGCGGTCCAAGGAGCTGCTAATATGTAGAGCTGGCTCCAGCCCCCAACTTCTGCTTTTTATACCTTAACAACTTTCCTGTCCATCATGTGGACATCCAGGGGCACCAAGTGGAGAAGGAGGCCTAGGTAGCCAGAACACAACAGACCTGGTTTGGGACAAAGATGTGCCTCTTTTTGCCTGTAGCAGAAGGGTCAGCATGGTCTTGAGCAGTCAGACCTGCCTAGACTGCCTTATTTATAGAACTAAAGTCTTGACTTCATTATTGTTTTGTGTACAAGACGTGCCTTTTGTTATCTTCTTTACCATGTAATAAAATTTCTTATTTTTCTTTTCTCAGATGATTCCTCTTGATTCTTTTGTTGGCCAGAGTGCTGATGGTAAAATGGTTCCCATAATCCCTGGAGGAAATAGTATCCCACTCACATTTTCCAATAGGAAGGAATACGTGGAGAGGGCCATTGAATATCGACTTCATGAGATGGACCGGCAGGTAAGATGAGATATCATGRTGCAGGAAGTGGCCTAGAATGCCTTAATTWTTCCAGACAAGAGCTCACTTATTACTGCCAGACCTGGTCATTATTTGCCATGCATGCATACATTCACTTATATCTCTATTTCAGACCTTACTAGAGACTTCTTAGGCCATGYCTTACTACCCACATCCTTAAATCAGCTCCAAATTGACTATTGTTGTATGAGACTGTCTCCTTACTCCTCCTCATGTATCTGTCTGGCCTACATCTCTTAACTGCTTCCCCACACAGTGCCCACTCCAGCTGGATCACTTAGCCCTAAACACCATCTTACAGCCTCACAAGAGCCTCTTCCCTGCTCCTGATGCAGGTCCTCAAGCCACAGTTAGGAGTGCACCTCCTTCACAGCCCTGCTTCACTCTGAAATCACTCCCTTTGTCTCTTANGAAGAGAGTTTCCACGAGGTAAACCTGGCACATCTAGGCTTCTGTAACTGTTGACTTCCTGTGTTCTCTGATCAGAAGTTTTCTGTGTAAAGTCAGATGTCGTCTACCTCTTTCTGTGGGTCTGACCTTAGCGTGACTGCTCAGTCTCAGCGGTCCAAGGAGCTGCTAATATGTAGAGCTGGCTCCAGCCCCCAACTTCTGCTTTTTATACCTTAACAACTTTCCTGTCCATCATGTGGACATCCAGGGGCACCAAGTGGAGAAGGAGGCCTAGGTAGCCAGAACACAACAGACCTGGTTTGGGACAAAGATGTGCCTCTTTTTGCCTGTAGCAGAAGGGTCAGCATGGTCTTGAGCAGTCAGACCTGCCTAGACTGCCTTATTTATAGAACTAAAGTCTTGACTTCATTATTGTTTTGTGTACAAGACGTGCCTTTTGTTATCTTCTTTACCATGTAATAAAATTTCTTATTTTTCTTTTCTCAGATGATTCCTCTTGATTCTTTTGTTGGCCAGAGTGCTGATGGTAAAATGGTTCCCATAATCCCTGGAGGAAATAGTATCCCACTCACATTTTCCAATAGGAAGGAATACGTGGAGAGGGCCATTGAATATCGACTTCATGAGATGGACCGGCAGGTAAGATGAGATATCATGRTGCAGGAAGTGGCCTAGAATGCCTTAATTWTTCCAGACAAGAGCTCACTTATTACTGCCAGACCTGGTCATTATTTGCCATGCATGCATACATTCACTTATATCTCTATTTCAGACCTTACTAGAGACTTCTTAGGCCATGYCTTACTACCCACATCCTTAAATCAGCTCCAAATTGACTATTGTTGTATGAGACTGTCTCCTTACTCCTCCTCATGTATCTGTCTGGCCTACATCTCTTAACTGCTTCCCCACACAGTGCCCACTCCAGCTGGATCACTTAGCCCTAAACACCATCTTACAGCCTCACAAGAGCCTCTTCCCTGCTCCTGATGCAGGTCCTCAAGCCACAGTTAGGAGTGCACCTCCTTCACAGCCCTGCTTCACTCTGAAATCACTCCCTTTGTCTCTTAYCGTGTATGTGGTGGCCTAAGGACATTTAGGTCTTGTGTCTCAGTCAGCTTGAAAGGCTGCCATGAGGAGTGTCTTCTTTTTCAGTTGTGTTCTCTTTGGTCTGTGCTGAAGCCTGAGTAAGTACTGAACTAATGCTGGGGTAAGAATAAGTGACCCTAGGAATTGATGTGTCCAAAGTTGGTTCTTTTCATAAAATCATTGATAGTTTCAGTATTGTTAGGTTATATTGGGTCCTTTTTTAGCTCTGGATCCAGGCTCTGAGGATATCTAAGTTCTGTTATTTCAAGTTCCATATACCTCACTCCTGGTTCCTTCTTTGAGTTTGGCTTTGGGACCAGTTCAGTTATTAAACTGTTTAGTTTAACAAAGGTAGGTTTAGTCAGTGACGATGTTTACAGGACCAGGATTTAGGGTTTGTCTCTAGTTCATGATGGAGTGAAGATAGAGATGGAGAGTGTGTGTGCTGCTAAGGATTAAGATGACGCTGTGCAAGACAAGCTGTCTGTCTATCACTGAGCCTTGATGAAAATTGACAATCTTCAAAGTGCAGTGGTCCTGCCAAGTGCCGGGCCTCACTGTGTGCAGGTTTCTCCCTTGGGTGCTCTGGGAAATAAGGGTTATTGTCAGCCACTCACACAGAACCTAGAGAAAATAAGAATGTACCTGCCACAGACCCAAGAGCCAGAGCCAGGCTTCGCTGCAGGCTGGTTCTGCTGGTCACTCCTCTGAGCTCTGACTGTCCCCTGTCTTTGATCCTTTCTCAGTCACTGTCCCTTTTCACTTCCACCTCATCTTGTAAAACTGAGTGTTCTTCCTGTGCCTTTGTTTTCTGTTTTTCTGRCCTTGGGTTGGTTTTGACACTGTAGCATGGCTCTGCGCCTTGGTACCTTAGGGATCCTATAGGCAGTCCCTCAGCCCAGGCAGTCATCAGAGCGAGTTACAGCCTCAGGGCCTTGCTAGGGTGTTGTGTCTGTTCTGAGGCTTATAGTTTTATTTATCAGATGGTTTTATGTTGGCCTAGAGAGAAGTATTTGAAGTGGGGTTGCCCTCTTWCACCACAGCAGAGGGTTGAAGCTTCTTCCTCCACTTTCCAGCTACCCAGCTTCCCTGTGCTTTGAGAAGAGAAGCAGGGTGATTTTGGGTCATGGAGACACCACCCAGATCATCTTGTCATTACTCACGGTGAACAATAGCTCTTCATTTTTCATGTGAAAAATTAACATGATCATAAGTGGTGGGTCCCATATGTCCTGACTAAATTCTTTGCCTTTATTGACTTTCTATTATACATTCTTTGTGCTTTTCAAAAATTGTTTTGCAATGGACACAGTTTTGACAAGAATAGCCATCTATACCGTACCAGTCCTCACGAGCTGCTTATGAGGATGAGGAAATGGACCAGCCACCCAGCACACTATTAACAGCACACAGCTACATGTGACTAGAAACATGAGGGGGTGGCCACTGAAGAGGCCCAGACAACTCTGTGCGGAGAGGAGAAAGGCTCCTATGTTGACTTTGAATTGAGATTAGGAGTTTAAGAGTCCCAAAGCAGGGTGGGACTCAGACAGAGGTGGCCCTGGCCACCGACTTCAGGCCTAGAACAAACAACCTGTGGTCATGATAAGTGTCTGTCTACTACACCAAATGTGTGTTAAAACAAACAACCTTTAATGGGTACAGGTGGCTGCAGTTCGAGAAGGGATGTCCTGGATTGTCCCGGTACCATTGCTGTCCCTCCTCACGGCCAAACAGCTGGAACAGATGGTGTGTGGGATGCCTGAGATCTGTGTGGATGTCCTCAAGAAGGTGGTGCGCTACCGTGAGGTAGACGAGCAGCAGCAGCTGGTGCAGTGGCTCTGGCGAACGCTGGAAGAGTTCTCCAACGAGGAGCGGGTGCTCTTCATGCGCTTTGTGTCTGGGCGCTCCCGCCTGCCAGCCAACACCGCCGACATTTCTCAGAGGTTTCAAATCATGAAGGTCGATAGGGTAAGTAGGGGCAGTTTTCCTTCCTTGGTTAAAATTTACTTCTTTCCCCCCCACCCCCCTTCTCTGTTCTTTGCTTGCTAGGGAAACCAGGATTTAATCCTCCAGAAGGTCTGCCTATTCAGGCTTTAGCTTTTAGATTATCCAAGTCTAACAGCCTCAAGCATAAAACTTGAACTTCACTTAGGTGTGGAGAGAAAAGAGCCTAAGGGGATGTGGAGAGCGTGTTGCTGCCGGCACCCTCCCTCCCTCCACTCCCGTCCCCTCTACCCCTCCTCCTCTCCTCTCCCTTCCCCTCTACCCCCCTTCTCTCCTCTCCCCTCCCCTCCCGGGCCTGGCCTGGGTTCGATCTGAGCTGAGCATGGCAGACAGGGATTCTCATGCTTCCCTGCCTCCCAGGCCCTGGCCTTTTCCATGTGTCCCTTTGCCAGGGTCCAGTCTTGTTTGGTGCACACCTGGTGTGCAGGAACCTGGAGATGTGGTCAGCGGGTGTGTGCCACTGTAGGAGGAGTGCACAGGGTGGAGGCCTCAGCTGCAGAGCCCCAGGAATACACAAGCTTAGACTCTGAAGCCCAGTCCAGAGCCCTTCCTCCTAAGTACTCTACCAGCTGCGCCTCTTTCCTTGTAGACCTCAGGGATCCTGGACAGACCCTAGGGTGAATGCTGCTAGCCCTCTCCACAGTCAGGCTTCTGCCCTACCCCTGTGTTCTGGTCATAACCGGCTTCTGCCTCTCGCTCCAGCACACCATGTTCTTTTGCTTTGTTGCCCTTCCATAGTGAGTTGTTCTTCGTGCCCTTTCCATCTGTGCCTGGCTGTGTTCTCTCTCATAGGAAGTCCTCTGGGGTCCTTTCCTGTGCTTTCTGCCCGATTTCCTCTGGGCCTCTATTCTTTGGCACAACACTTAGAGTATCTCTGTCCTCCTCTTTGCTCAGCCATATTCCCTCCCCTTCCTATGYGTGGGCACTCCTCCTAGCAGGTTGTGGTGTTTGCTAAGGAAATGGTAAGGAAAATAAGATGCTACACCCAGCACTTTGTTCAGTTTCAGTGTCTGTCCTGTGTTCTTCAGTTCTTGCTGCTCCTGGAGGCTGCTGTGAACCAGTAGCTCTCAACTCTCCTAATGCTGCGACCTTTAATACAGTTCTTCATGCTGTGACCCTCCCATAAAATTGTTTTCATTGCTACTTCATAACTGTAGTTTTGCTACCATTATGAATCATAATGTAAATGTGGAAAGATCATTGGATCTAAGAGGTCGAGCYTCACGGGTTGAGAACTGCTCCTGCACAGAGCTTTGCCCCYGCAGCCTCCAGCTGGAGCCCTGTTCCTGGCCAGCAGCCTGGGACTGCTGTGCTCTGGGAAGCTATGAGAAGAGCTTTCCATGCATTTGCTGCATGACTAGACAGAGACTAAAGCTGTCAGTCTGTTGTTGCACGGTGAGGTGGGAAGTGGGTAAGAGCTCCCTTCTATTTAGTCCTGGAAATGATCCTTGCCTTGAATATGCCCTAGGCTGCTCAGGTACCCCAGCATGCCCAATCGCCCCAGGAGTTAATCTGCTCCTAATCTCCTTCCTCAGTAAACTGACCATGGGTGTGTCTTCCTTTATGGCTCTTAGAGCACTTCTGTGGCATCCCACTGATGTATCTATCTGAGCCATCTGATGTCCTCAGCTTTTCCTAGAGCACTTTTCTAGCATCACACTGAGGTATCTAAGCCATCCGATATCCTCAGCTTCTCTGTCACATCTCTGTCGTCAGTGGCTCTCACGTGGAGGCTGATGAGCCTCTTTCTCACATGTGGAGGATGCAGATCCCACCACTGAAATGCAGCCCAGTTTTCAGGGAGCTCTGAGGAAGAGCACTGATTCAAAGAAAGCCAAGTTAGGGAGGGAGGGTGGGGCTAAGAATGTAGTCAGTAGGGAGTGCTTTCCTAGCACTCACAACCCAGCACTGCAAGGAGAGACATTTACTATTAAGTACTGTGTAGCCAACTGTGGTACATACACACTGTGATCTAGTACCTAAAGAGGAGTTCAAGTTAGGGCCAGCCTGAGCTACATAACAGACCCTGTCTGTCTTAGTTAGGGTTCTACTGCTGTGAACAGGCACCATGATCAAGACAGCCCTTATAAGGACAACATTTAATCRGGGCTGCCTTACAGGTTCAGAGGGTCAGTCCATTATCATCAAGGCAGGAACATGGCAGCATCCAGGCAGGCATGGTGCAGGAGGAGCTGAGAGGTCTACATCTTCATCTGAATGCTGCCAGCTGAATACTGGCTCCCACGTGGCTAGGAGGAGAGTCTAATTGACCACCCCCACAGTGACACACCTCCTCTAACAAGGCCACATCTACTCCAACAAGGCCACATCTACTCCAACAAGGCCACACCTTCTAATAATGCCACTCCCAGGGCCAAGCACATTCAAATCACCACACTGTCTAAAAAATAAAAAACATAATTATCATTACTGTCCTTGCAAATAGTTTGGAAAATGGTTGTTAGCAGGGAGAGTCAGAGAAGATATATAACCTGCTCTCTAAAAGAAGCCATTTTCAATTGTGTACTTTTAAAATTCTTCTTTAAAACCAACATAGTGGCATACTCTCAGTACTTAGGAGGCAGAGGCAGGTATATCTTTGTGGTTCAAGGCCTGCCTGGTCTGCATGCTGAGTACCAAGCCAGCCAGAGTTATATATATAGTGAGACCATTTGTTTAAAGGGGACGGGGCTTTTTTTTTTTTTTTAATTAAAATTTATAAAACCATCTTTTCAAGCCGGTCAGTGGTGGGATATACCTTTAATCCCAGCATTCAAGAGACCAGAAGAAGGTGGATCTCTGAGTTTGAGGCCAGCCTGGTCTACAGAGTAACCTCCAGGACAGCCAAAGCTATACAGAGAAACTCTGTCTTGAAAAACCAAAAAAGAAGAAAAAAAAATCACAAAAACCCAGCTTTCTAAACATATTCCTAATGATGATCAGTTAAGTGCACACCCTGGGTTTCACTGCTTTTCCTCACCAGCTGTGAGCAACAACACGGTGCTCCAGACCACACTGCAGCAGAGAGGGGATRAGGTGCCTGCGGTGCCCTTGCCCCTTCCACTTCACGGGCCTCAGGTCTGCCCCCTTGGCAGACAGGAGGGAGCTCTCAGCATACTCCCGCCCTCCAGCAGGTGCAGTTCTCCCAGGTAGTTCTAGTCAGGACTCACCATCGGAGGAAGTGGGACGGGGGATGGAACCCCACTCAGTGTCTTGGGCCAGGACAGTGGGTCCTGTGTGCTTTCGCCAAGTCCTCCTCTCTGCTTCCATGCAAATGAGCCAGAAGGCTGGGGGGTGTGGTGCTGTGGTAGTGAGTAGCCCGCACTCCCTGGATGGCAGTGCACTTGGTAACAGCTCTTGGTCTCTCTCCACAGCCTTACGACAGTCTGCCTACCTCACAGACCTGCTTCTTCCAGCTTCGGCTGCCCCCCTATTCCAGCCAGCTGGTCATGGCTGAGCGCCTGCGGTATGCCATCAACAACTGCCGGTCCATTGACATGGACAACTACATGCTCTCAAGAAATGTGGACAATGCAGAGGGCTCTGACACTGACTACTGACTGATGAGGGTGCTGTCACCCACCTTTCTCAATAATGCGCACTTCCCATTTGACGTCGATAGACTTTTATGGTAACTACATAGATGTTTTAGGAACATAAGCTGACATAAACAGTGGCCACATTTAGTTACTTCAAATGAAACAAAGAAATTAGATGGTTTTATTTTTCTGTGATTGTACAAAACAAAAAGCAGAAACTGCTCAGTCAGTTTTTCCTCTGTATTTTTGGTCACTGTGGATAAGTTTGCATGGAGCCATTTTGGTGTATTTTTAGTTGAGAATGATACATTTTTGTAAACCCACCCAGTGAACATGAAATTGTACATTGTGTATAATTGTTCATTAGAAAGGACAGTTTTACATGAATATTCATATATTTATTTTGTTTTAGTTTGGTTCGCCTGTGCAGGGTTCCTTATGCAGAGAAATAAAGCAGATTCAGGAATCAGAGTGGGGGCTGCTGTTGTTGACCCAGGGGTGCTTCGGGCTAGGACTTGAAGCAGACATGAGCCCAGACAGAATGAGCTTTCCTGTCTCTCAGTGTCACTTTGCTCTTTGGGCCATTCAGAAACCGAGGACAGATTTCATCCGAAAAAGGTAAGGTACCTACAGAGGATCACTTGGAGGGAGAAGCCAGGGCTTTCAACCTCCTTCCCTTTGTTCTGCTGGCATCCCTACTCTCTGACTCTCTATTTGTCCCCTCACCCTGAGCATAGCCTTTTAGCACCACTCCTCCTGCAAAGCCTCAGCACGTCTGGTGTGAGGCAGCACCTCTGTGCCAATGCCACAATGGCACCAAAGGACAGTGAAGGAGACAGTGGTCCAGAAAGGGACAACTGTGCACATGCAGGGATTGAGCACACATCAGTGAGTGGCTGTGGGTGAGTGGCTGACTGTGCACATTCATGTAAGAGTTAGCGGTGGATGGGAGACTGAGAGAGAGCCCCACTTGGTGCTTAGCCCAGCCCTTGTGGTCACTGGCAGTTGCTCATTTGTGCAAAAATGTCAGCTGAGTATGCTTGGGGAGAGAGGAGCCCCCTTGCTGGGAGGCTCCTGCTGCAGTCTACCAGAAAGAGTTGGAGGTCAGTGGGCAGCTTGTCTCTTTTCCTCCCACCTAACCTGTGTCACAGGCTGTTTCCTGTGGACTCAAGGGAAAGGCCATTGCTGGCAGCCTGCTCAAATGAGGTACCAGGCAGAGGAATGGGAAGGCAGGTTTATCAGCGGAAAGACAGGTGTTTGTCCTTCCAAATCTGAGGGGAAAATCCCTGACAAAGCCGAGAATCCAAGCATCATATTGAAGTTTTCATATGGAATTGCTTCCCTAGAGAAAGATTCAAGTTCCGGGGGAGCACCAGGGACTTCAAAATAAAGACATGCCCTTAATTCTGGACTTGAGGTAGGAAGGCCCTGCTCGTGCCTCTGGGCCAAGAGAGTTTCACTAAGAGAATAAGGCTCTGTGCAGTGAGGTTATGGTCCCTTTGACTCCTCTGGGCTTTGTCCTAGTGACAAGCAGTGTTTTCCTTCTTACTGAGCTGAGTGTGCAGTCTGCAGGCTTCAGGCTTCGGTTTATTGTCATTGAAAATAATGCCTTAACCCTTTGGATTCGGGCCTTTGACAGCAGATTTACTCTGCCTGCTGAGCGTGGGAACACTCTAGTAAGATGGTGCCGGGCAAACTGACTTGACTCTGACAGGTCGGCAGAGATGCAGATGGACTTTTACACCATGCTGCCTCTTGGCTGGAAACCTGCTTGCTTGCTTGCTTTGGGTTTTTTTTTGTGTGTGTGTTTTTGTTTTTGTTTTCCTCTTTGTTTTCCTCCTCTTGATTCTTGAAGACTAGTGTTCCTTATCTGTAGAGCAGCCATTGGGTCTCAGGGCAGGGATTTGGTTTGCCTTAGTTACATTCACTCCTGTAGACTTGTGTGTTTCCTTAATCGCTGGCCTCATTCAGTTAACAATGCTTGCAGATTTATGTCCTTAGTCAATCTCAAGAAAACASGAACCCTCTACCTTTAAAAGCCAAGCTTTTCCCAGATGTCCATGAACATGTGGCCTTTGCTAGATGAAGCTCTRTGTCTGGCAAGCTCAGTATTTAGCAAAAAAGCAGGTGTTGGACATTGATTGGGAGAGCCAGCAAGAGGGTTTGGGGGCCATTTGGTCTTCCCTTTACAGATCTGGGGAAAGAACTATGTCACAGGTCAGCAGTGCCATAGTAGAATCCAGGAGGCTCAGCTATTGCAGAGAGTGGYGTGCGTCCCTGCAAAACGTGTGCCTGAGCCCTACCTCAGACTTTTCCTGGGCTCTGGCGCCCAGTACCTACGCACTCCTCCCCATGTCTCTGTTGGCTCCAGCCTGATGTGGTCTTACGGCAGTCTCCAGCCAAGAAAGAGGCCTGACCAGTGCAGAGACTGTGCACTCAGCTTCCTAGTCTRAGCAGGGAACCACAGTGAAGGGTTCTTTCATTTAGAGACAGATGGGAAATTAGAGCCCAGTTTTCTCTAGTTTTGCTGTCAGAACAGGGTTAGTGGCTTACCCACCTTCCCTGAAGGCATCATGTGCTTGCTGAGCTGTGCCTACAAACGGGAACATCATCATCACAGTTGGAACACTCCACTGGGCGGTCCACTGGCTGTCCCAAAGATGAGAAGACGTTATACCAGACTACGACTTGTGTGTACCCTGATTCTGGGCTAGGCACTGCCACAGCTCAGATCCTGGCAGCAGCAGGAAGGCCCCTCAGCAGTCTCCAGGGGCTTGGAGCAGTGTCTGCCACATGTGCCTGAGTGTGGTCAGTGGGCCTTCACCCACTTTGCCTGTGCTTGGTGGGCTGGCTCCTGCTGGCATGCGGTTACCTCCAAGGGTTCATTTTATCCTCCCCATAAGCTGCCCTTCACAGTTCCCTCCATCCCGTTCCTGTTCTCCACTCCTCTGCTTCAGTCATGCTAATCTCATTGCTGTTGCACACTCTGGCGTGCTTCTTCTAGAAACCCTGCAGTTTCTTGGACTGTAACACTCTCCATATGGCTTGCTTGGCTCCCTGGCTCGWTTCATGGCTCAAGTGTCAACCTTTTTCTCCATGAGATTTAGTTTGGTCAACCTCTTCTGAGTGCCTCCCACCCCCCAGGGTTGCCATCAATCCCGCAGTCATCCCCACCCACCCCACAAGCCTTCTTTTGTACTAATTACTGTCACCCTAGAATAGAGGCTCCATGGGAACAGAACAGAATTTGACTTTTTCTTGTTTTCCATTTGGGCAATAAATTAAGGAACCCGTGAGTAGGGGTCGAGAAACCATTTCACAGAAAACTGAAAAAACCTGGCTGCTGCTAAATGGAGTCTTGATTATAGCTGGCAGCTGGAGAAGCCCTGCTGAGCTTGCCCAGCCCGTGCCTAGAGAGGGAGGCCGCTGGGTGAACTGAGAGGGAGGGCCCTGGCGCAGGGACTAGACCACTAAAGTGAAGTTGACCTGGAAGTCCAGACGCATGGCCAGAAAAACTAGTCTCATTTTTTACATCAACTAATAATGGTTCCATTATCTAAGCACCTTTTTTTTTTTTCCTTCTTCGAGACAGGGTTTCTCTGTGTAGTCCTGGCTGTCCTGGAACTCACTCTGTAGACCAGGCTGGCCTTGAACTCAGAAATCCACCTGCTTCTGCCTCCCAAGCGCTGGGATTAAAGGCGTGCGCCACCACCGCCCGGCAATCTAAGCACTTTTAACTAGGGCTACTACTTTTATTTTTAAATACTGGCTTTTTAAAAGTGATGCATTTTTCCCTTGTGAGAAACAGGAGAAATATTGGTAACAGTCATGCAGGGACGGGAGTGAGTTTTCCAGAATGGCTTGTGCATCTTGCAYGGTCTGTCAATGAGCAGCTAGGGAGGCGCTTGCTTCAGGTCCTTCCTCCAGCTATTCGGAGGTTCCTCACCAGTCTAGTGCGCAGCCCCACCGCTAGGGCGAGTAAGCGCGCACGCGACAGGAGCCGCGGGGGCCGGGCAGACGTTTATAGAGAAACACTGAGTGTTTTACACGCATCCTCATTTAATAGCGCCCATCCTCAATAGGAACCCGTGGGGTGACGCACACTTTGTCTCCCCGGTGCAGCCGAGAAAACGGAGGTAGCGCACACGCGCGCGCGCGGCAGCTGATCKGGGATCATGGCCGCGCTGTGTTCGGCGCTCAGGATCAGGTGCGGACAGGCAGCGCGTAGGCGGAGCAGGCCGGCGGCGCTCACGTTGCGGCAAAAGTCCACGTGCAGTGTCTGCAGCGCGCGCCCGTGCGCGGCCACGGCCGCCAGCGTGCGGTTGGTAACGCGCGCGCAGTTCTCGAGGCGCAGCGTACGCAGGCGCGGGCAGCTGAGCAGCAAGMGCGTCAGGCAGTCATCCGTGACGTGGCCGCAGCCCGAAAGCGTGACAGACGTCAGGTTGGGACACCTGCGGGGAGAGCGCGATGACACGGGGCCGTGGCGCAGCAGAACTCGAACTCCTTTACCGGAGACTGCAGCGAGTCCGAGGGGCTAGGGCTGCAGCCAGGGGGGCCCTGTCCCTTCATCTATGGGGTCCGTTATCATGGGCCTTTGAAAGGGACATCTGTGTGCCTTTGATCCTCCCTGAGGCTGGGATCCGTGAGTGACAGGGACTCTGTGGGAGGAAAGGTCTCCTGGGGTAATGGAGTGTTGGGTGAAACTTTCAGCTCAGTTGCCCGCRACAGTTACTTCAGCTTTGGGGTCAGCAGCCTGAAACCCAGGGCCGCCAGAGCCAGGCCCTGAAGTTAGTACAGTCTAGGACTTATTTGTAATGTGATCCGACTGTCACTGAACAAAGTTTACTTCTGTGTGGTCAAGTGTGTGCCCAAGCACTTGTGAGGATGGAGGTTTGGGTGAACAGAGCAGACAACCCACTTCCCTAGCCCAGGATGGTCACGTGGCTTCCTCCGCGGGAGGAGCCTCCACTGGGCCTGGGCCTGTGGTCAAGAAGCTGAATCTGGATTGGAGGATCCGGTTCCTTTCCATTCCACCCTCCCCTCAGTGCCTTGCCTGCACCTAGCTGGGGCAACTCATCTCCCTTGTGCCTGGAAAGATAAAGATAATTTAAAACGTGCTGGGCTTGGTACCATTTCCCACGCCGAGCCCATGCCTC
>BDUI01005871.1:50200-67209 GCA_002335545.1 Apodemus speciosus
AGAGAGAGAGAGAGAGAGAGAGAGATAAAAATATGTAATATTCTGTACTTCTATCTTAGGCCAGAGACTTAAGCTCTTTTTAAAAACGCATTGACTCATACACAATTATGCACCATCCTAAACTTGAATACATATAATAACATATTCTTATAATACTTCTTACATTATATTTAGGAGAGGAAACTAAAGGAATTTTAATCTAGCAACATGGCTCTTCTACGAAGGGATCAGATTCAAAGACTTTCTAGTACTGTATGATCTGGCTGGAATAAGGACACGCTCTGAGTACACACAATGAAAGTAAATTTGGTTTGTAGAAGGAAGCAGCCATGTTTCAAAGTGATGCCAAATTGAGGGGCCAAGTGACAAACAAATCAGAGAAAGATGTGACAGAATGTATCAGAAAAGATATGCCCAACTCTTAAAAGAACAGCAAAAGAAAGAACAACACAGGAAAGAGAGGCAACTTATGAGAACATGGGGCGGGGGGCTGTGTATGTGTGTTAATGTTTTACCAGTACAGTTTTACAGAGATAGGCTGAGAWGAAGACAGAACAAGCCAGAGAATGAGAAGGAGCAAGAAGCTTAGAACAGATTACCAGAGTTAATTTGAGGCCAAAGCAGAGCAATTCAGTCAGAAGCCAGTTTAAATCAGTCATCGAAGAGAGGAGTTTGGGCCAGAACAGCTGAGTTGAACCAACCACCCACAGTTCAGAAAGAGCTAGAAACGGTAAGTTCATTCAGCAGTAAGCCTCCAATACAAATTACATCTGGCAGATAGAAGTTACATTTTAAGAAACTTCATGAAATTCTTAAACTAATCAAGATCAATGACTAGTGAACAACAATTAAGAGATCCAAAAAAGAAATTGGTATAAAATGTATTCAAGAACTGTACTAGAAAAGTATCCTATATACATTTTACAATTATGGTTCTTTTTAATTGGTAAATGGTTCTGATGACATTTAAGAATCACTCTTTCAGACAAGGTTCCACAAACAAAATTTCTTTCAGTAATAGTTTCTCTTAATATATATATTTTACCCTTTTCTAGAGATTACAAATTGTAAAGTCTCCCTAATTAATGGAACTTAAAAAGCAGAAGTCACAACAGAGGAATCTCAAATGGCCTAAAAGCACTCAAAGAAATGTTCAAAGTCCTTAGTCATCAGGGAAATTCAAAGCAAAACAACTTGGAGATTCCACTTTATATCAATCAGAATGGCTAAGATCAAAAATTCAGGTGACAGCACATGCTGGCAAGGATTTGGAGAAAGAAAACTCCTCCTTTGCTGGTAGTATTGCAAACTGGTACAACTACTCTGGAAATCAATCTAGAGGTTTCTTAGAAAATTGGAAATAAATCTACCTGAAGACCCAGCTCTACCACTCTTGGGCATATACCCAAAAGATGCCCTACCATATCACAGGGACATGTGCTCCACTATGTTCATAGTAGCCTTATTTGTAATAGCCAGAAGCTAGAAACAACCCAGATATCCCTCAAACAAAGAATGGATACAGAAAATGTGTGTTTACACAATAGAATACTATTCAGCTATTAAGAATGAGGGCATCATGAGTTTTACAGGCAAATGGATGGATCTAGAAAATATCCTGAGTGAGGTAATCCAGATCCAAAAGGACACGCATGATATATACTCACTAATAAGCAGATATTAGCCAAAAAGTACAGAATACCTAGGATACAACCTGCCGATCTTAAGAAGTTTAACAAGCAGAAAGGCCCAAGTGAGGATGCTTCAATTCCACTTAGAAGAGGGGGAAAAATAATCACAGGAAGCAGAGGGAAGGAGGGACCAAGGTGGGAAGGAGATGCAACTAATCCTTGAGAAAGTTGGGGCCCTAGGGAKTGGGGAGGCCTAGTGACGGCGGGGAGAGCATCCTCTTGGAGACTGGGTGAAGGAAGAATGGGATGAGGAACTGTGGGAATGGGGACAAGGAAGGGGGGCAATGACTGGATTGTAAAATAAAATAATAATAATAAAATACATTTTAAAGTAGAAGTCACCTTATTTACTATAGGTAATTTTAAATATAAAATATAAAATTAGCAACTATCAATATATGTTCAAATACTTCTAAAGTTAGTAAGGATATAGCTGTCAACGTGCAGCTGGGAAGTGATGGCATGGTGCATGCCTCTGATCTCAGTGCTTGGGTGGCAGGCAAATCTCTCCGAATTCAAAGATGCTTGATATACATAGTGATTTCTAGGACAGCCAGAGCTACACAGAGAAACCCTATCTTGAAGAACAGTAACAAAAAAACCAAACTAAACAAACAAGAACTGTCAAAGTGCATAGTCCTGAATATCTCAGGACTTGGAAGGCAGAGGCAGGAAGATCTCTTTTGAGTTCAAAGACAGTCTATTCTACATAGTGAGTTTTAAGACAGCCATAGCCACATAGTGATACCCTGTCTCAAACCAAAAAAAGGGGGGGGGGGTAATATATAGGTATATAGATTGATTTATCTTGTTTGACTTTTTAATTTTAGAATTATAATAGCACTTCAATAAAATAAAATGTGTTCCTTATAATTTAATTTTTTAAAAGATTTTCATTTTGGCTGGGTGTGGTGATACATATCTTTAATTTTTAGAGAGACAGAGGCAGGCAAAACCCTGAGTTCAAAGACAGTCTGGTCTACATTTTAAGTTCTGAGACAGCCAGGGCTACACAGAAAGACCAACCTCAAAGTAAAAATAAGTAAAAAGACTTTATATTGTATATATGAATATTCACATGCATATCTGTTTATCATATAAATGTCTGAAGCCTACTRGAAGGCATTAGTTGATAGATCCCCCTGGAGCCACCATCTGAGTGCTGGGAATCAAACTCAGCTCCTCTACAACAACAACAAGCCACCTCAACCAATGAGCCATCTTTCCAGCACCCTATAAATATTTCCATTTTAAAGACTTTCAGATAAATCAATGAATCTCTTAATTATTCTTTCATATTTTATATTTTCAACTGTTTTCCATTTACACATCCAGATTTCAGAATCCTCTATAGCTACCTAGGTTTCTCTTCCTTTGTTTTTTGTTTGTTTTTATTGGATATTTTATTTATTTACTTTTCAAATGTTATCCCCTTTCCCAATGCCCCCCCAAACCTCCTATCCCATTCCCCCTGCCCCTGCTTTCTATGAGGGTGTTCCCCCACCAACCCACCCACTCCCACCTCCCTGTCCTGGCATTCCCCTACACTGGGCATGGAGCCTTCACAGGACCAAGGGCCTCCCATTCCACTGATGCCSGACAAGGCCATCCTCTGCTACATATGCGACTGGAGCCATGGGTCCCTCCAGGTGTACTCTTTGATTGGTGGTTTAGTCCTTGGGAGCTCTGGGGGATCTGCTTGGTTGATATTGTTGTTCTTCCTATGGGGTTGCAAACCCCTTCAGCTCCTTCAGTCATTTCTCTAAGTCCTCCATTGAGGACCCCATGCTCAGTCCAATGGTTGGCTGTGAACATCCGCCTCTGTATTTGTTAGGCTCTGGCAGAGCCTCTCAGGAGGCAGCCATATCAGGCTCCTATCAGCAAGCACCTCTTGGCATATGTACTGATACTGCCTAAACAAGATGGCTAAGACCAATGTGGAATCATAGTACAAGCACTATTGGGTGTGGCCTGTAATCCTAGCATCCATTAGACAGAGGCAGGAAGATCACAAGTTCTAGACCTGCCTAGACAACTGAGTATGACCTAATCTCAAAGGGGGAAAAAAATCAAAATTATTTTACACAAGTGAAATCTGTGCTCCACCAAGCTACTCTGGAGACAAAGGTGTGAGAATCTCAAGTTCAAGGCCAATCTGGGCAACCTAACAAGATTCTGTCTCAAACTAAAAAGGACTGAGGATAGGTCAGTGGTAGAGCACTTGCCTAATATGTGTGAGAACATAGATCCAATCCCTAATACCACACATGAAAAAGAAGTAACACAGACAGGGGCAGTGTACGCCTTTAATCCCAGCACTCCAAAGGCAGAGGCAGGTGGATCTCTGAGTTGAGGCCAGCCTGGTCTACAGAGTGAATTCCAGGACAGCCAGGGCTACACAGAGAAGCCCTGTCTCAAAGCAAAAAAGAAAAAAAAGAAAAAGAAAAACAAAAACAAAAAGGATTAACATATACTCTACAAAGTCTATCGGTCTAGGATAAATAGCCTCTAAAATATTTAAAACATATTAGAGTTTTCTTTTTCTTTGAGTATGGCGGCTAGAACAAGGTTTTACTGTGTGCTACCCACCTCAAACCTGCAGCCCTCAGGCTCAGTCCTGAGAGCTAGGGTTGTCAATGTGTGTCGTCATACCTGGCCCATAAATGGCTCCTGGTTAAGTGACTTATTATTATACTGTTTGCATACTGGTGGAATCTTAAGTACTATTCATATTTAAAATATCTTTTAACTCAGAAAAGTTACATTTTAGGAATTCAAAGCATATCAAGTTGTAAATGGAAGCAGAAATGGCAAGTAAATACAAAATGCAAGTGAATCCCATGACCTGATTTGGTTTCTACGATTTATTGTATTTTAAGTGCATTGCTGTTTTGCCTGCATTTTTGTCTGTGTGAGGGTGAGATCCCCATGTGAGGGTAAGGCACAGCTGCTGTGAACAACTCCTACACACTTCTCATCTTGGTCCATCTGACCTTAGTGGTCTCCAAGGCGATGTGTTAGACTGAGCAAGTTGTTTCTCTGTTTTGTCTAAACTTAGAGTTAGCCTTGGCCAAAATGCTTTGTGGCTTAGTTTTTAGAAAGGACAAGGTACTTGAGGCTTGCAGACATCGACATTTGGGAACTACTGTTACGTGTTAAGTTCAAGCCTGGCAAGGACCATCTGAACCCTCACTTCTGCTTTTCCCACTTTGAGTCAGGAAATCCTAAAATTCTTAGGAGTCTCTTCTGAGAAATTTAAAGAAAAAGATACATAAGTTTCCTTGGGGGAGGGGCGGGGAAGACCAGGGTTATCAGTGGTTAAGCCAAAAGCTGGACTCATTCGGTAAGCAATAAGTTACAGGACTTTACAGGATTTATTTTTTAACCTTTTAAACATATTTCTCTATGATAAAAAGTACAAAATGTATTGTTAAGTTTCACAATGTGTTTTTTAAACAAAGAAGGCTAAATGCAAGATGCGAAATCATGACTCTAAGAGCTATAACTTGCTTCAATGAAAGAATAAAATCAGCCAAACATGGCAAACGCTGCAGTACCATACAATATTACAGACCTGAATTCTCACAGGGATGGTAACCAAGAGAGGTAGAATAAGCTACCAGAGAGAAAGGACAGGTGACTGACTAGGACTGGCCCTCACAAAGCATGATTCCTAGTGAACATAGACTATTCACCCTAGAGCTTTAGAACCTGGGCAGCGCAGTGCCTGGCACTGTGGCTTTCCACGGGTTTCGCCTCACTTCTTTATGTGTGGTAGTATCAGGTTGAACATGTGCTCCATACAGACCAGACTTGTGCTCTACTGCTGAGCCCCAGCTTTCACTTCATTCTTTAGGTTGTAATAATAAGACAGTACACAGTGACATTCATTTCTCTGTAGGACTTGAAAGAATCAGAGCTGGAGACATGGCTCAGCGGTAAGGAACACTGGTTACTCTTTCAGAGAACTCAAGTTCAATTCCCAGCACCCACATGTCAGCTCACACCTGTGTGTAACTCCAGTTCCAGGGCTTATGACATCCTCACATAGAGATACATGCAGGCAAAATACCAATGAACATAAAAATAAAGTAAAAATAAATAAATAAATAAAAGACTTGAAAGAATTAAGAAACTTTAATCGTCCATTACATATTCCTAGCACACGTGGGCTACTTACTCACTAGGGGATTTTAAATAAGCCAGTGTTTACTCAGCCCCTCTGCTCATCTAACAAAAGCTCTGCTTAGAGCACCTGCAGTACGACCAGCTTTGTAAGCACTGAGAAGCAGCAGAGAGAACCCAGACATCTTCGGCGCCCTTCTTCAATACTCACCTAAAGTTAGGCATAATCTTCCAGACAACATAAAACAAGGACTCAGGACTAAATGCAGTCTGGCTGCCTTGCCATAAAGCACACAGTGTCTTTCTAAACTCTTCTACCAAAGACCTGGAATAGAGGGAGAGATGGCAGCTTTAACATCTTCCAAATGCCACTAGTTCAACACATACAGTTCAACTGTATAAAATACATAATAAAAAAATGAAAAATTCCAAGGGCTTAGTCTTCCGAACTAAGCCTAATAAGTATGTAAGAGCATTTCAAAAACCCATATAAACAGCAGCACTGTTGACAAAACTAATTTTTAACTATATAGTTATATTTGAGTTTGTCATGATATGATCATTTTGTTCACAGAATTTAAAGAAAACACATAAAACAGTAAAGCAGTGGATCATTTACAAGCAAAGTACTTAAGCATGTTCAATTAAAAACTGTCAGCAAACAACAGAACACCCCTCCCCCATCTCCTGCATGTTTCCTTCTTTGCCTCATAAGGCACTTCCAGACTTATCTGTTCATCTCTGCCTACAACAGTGAAAGTAGTCACAAGGCTGCTTCTGGGCTTAACTCTACATGGTGATGGCCCTTAAACCAAAACTTAGAAGAGACTTTCTCTTGAATTTTGGTGTTTTGTGACAGTACACCTAGCTAGCTTGGAACTTGCCATACAGATCAGGCTACCGCAGACTCTTCTGCTTTTACTGGAATTAAAGGTGTGCCCATCATGTTAGGCCTTCAGGTCTGCTTTTATTTAGTTTTTTCCTATTTTTGACAGAATCTTCCTACTGCACATCTTTTTGGTCACTTCAAATTCACTATGTGCAAAGCTTCTCCAGTTTCTACTGTCCCATATCCCCCGCCCTCCCCCACCAGCTATACTTCACTTCTTTCACAGAACCCCCATTTTTTTTTTTAATCAATCATATAAACTCCTAGAATAAAAACCTAGGAGTGTGCCACCTTCTGGAGGAATTTCCTCGGGGAAAAAATAACCCTCATCAATCCCTTCTTTCTCTCACAGGTAGGACACATTAGTAATGGTAGCATCCCACTCTCTGGGACTAAGTAAATAAAAGATAACCAAGAAGGAACTTTATGACTTTTGCAAAATAGTCCTTGAGAGATCGTTTACATGAGAAAATACATCCATGGATATTTAAGTTACAGTTAATTATAATTTTCTGTGCATGTAGCTAAACTGATACACTTTGAATTCAGTTCCCAGTCTATCAGTATAATCAACCACTCTTGGATACTTGACTGAAGGATACCTTAGACAGCCGAATAGCTTCTTTCTCAACCCTTTAATCTAGTAGGTGCCCCCCAGCAGACGCTGGAATAACCACAAGGTGCTTGCTTAGCTTCCCTTGCAGCTGGAGCAATGTACACAATCTGAAGCAGGAGTTAAGTAACACTAAATAAGCAGACACCAAATCCTCTTTGGGGGTGGATGAGGTAGCAAGCACCATTCCACATCCAGGAACAGCAGAGGCAGCAGTGTCTTTGGAGGGCAGCTCTGCATGACTATGATTATGGTGTTAGCTCTGTTCTGACTTTCAACACATCCAGTAATGTAGACTCACCAACTATTCTTCAGTAAATTATTTTTGGCCAAATCAGCCAGAGGCCACTTCTGTAACCAAATTTCAAGTAACACCAAAACACCAAATGCTTTTCTTAACTTTTGCACATATACATTTCTCCTCATTATTTCACTGTTGTCTCTGACATAACGGAATCCCTGTTATATGCAGGTATTTTCCCATTCATTATATATGCTGCCACCAAACAAAACTCCCTTCACACACCAAATGACCCCTTTTTCCATATTGGGACTCTATCTGTATTAGCCAATATTGTAACATGTTCTTTCTTACTCTCTACCTCCTCTCCCTCTCTCTTAGTCACTGAGTCAAGGCAGTGTCTTATAAGTCAGCCTTTCAAAATTAGTGAGAAAGGGTTGTGTGGGGAAATGAAACAGGCAGGCAGAAAAAAATGTTACATACATATGGATGGGTAAGCCATATCTGTGCTTCAGTAAGGGTAAGGAAAAGATGTACTATGCTTCTATTGTAACATAGTAGACCCTCTGAACTCCAGAAGGGCAAAGCTGCGGTCAGTCTGAATATAAACTGGTCTTCAATAACCACTTCTGTTTATAACCCCTCCATACTAACTCAAATTGACTATTAATGTTACTACCCAAATAGGCTTACCCTAACACTATCAGACAAACTTATTAAAATAAACTAGTGATACTTATAGATGTCCACACCTGAAAGTCTGTGCATACATGCAGATGCCTGCAAAGACTCGGGGGCAGTGCTAAAATAGCCTTCCCGTTATAATAGCAGGAACTAAAAAAAAACAATTATTAAGATTATGAGCTAGATTAGTACAGTTTAGGAAGAGCTTTATAAAAATCAGGAGAGAGATTCATTTGTTTTGCAGCTCAAAGCCAGAAAGGACATTTCTGATAACTCACACATTGCTGTCCCCTTGGCTCCTGGTGTGGTATGTTCGCCTTCCTGCTGTTTTTCCATTCCTTAACTCCACAGCAGGCAGTTCTTTGAAATAACAGCAAAACTGCTCAATGTTACTATTTTAAAAGGAAGTGAAGAAAATTATTTTTTAAAGAAAAGAATTTAAGGGACAGTAAAAAAGGTTCTACAAAATCTATACAAGAATTTTCAAAATGTGATCTTTCGTTTGCCTCATTACACAATACACAAAACCGTTGTTTCACTGCTATTCCCTTACTCCGAGAAACAGCACAGAAATACAATTCTGTGGGGATTCCCCGCCATCATAGATTATCCTGTCTCTTCCCCCTTTCTCTTCTCTCCTTCCCTCCTTTTAGCTCCACTTCTCTTGCTTTGAACTTCCTGTATGGCTCCTCAGACTTCTACTTCCCAAATGCTGATGTTACTGAGGATCACACCAGGGTCTGATGTGTACTCGGTGGGCTCCCTATCAACTGAGCTACATACCGACCGACCTTCACTTCTCTCTTTTAGTGTACTTATTTACATGTACTCAGTAAAATAATTTCCTCAAATAAAACAAACCATGAAAACAACCATATTTTTTTAGATAAGCTATATAAGATCACAGGGACAAATTGACTAGAATTTCTGAGGAAGAACGGGTGAGTGAAAAGGCAAAATCTGCCTTTAAGGTAGATTCAGTGAGGCTCTGCTCTCTATCTGGAGTGTGGATAGGGAAGATCACTAACTCCAGCCTTAGATGCCTCATTAAAGTCTGAAAGTATAAAGCTTTCAAAATAGTTTCTCCTCCTGAGGTCAGCCCTATTGGCCACTTTCTTTTTACCACTCTCTTATACTCTAAAGTTCTCATGACCAGTGGCTGAAATAAGCTCTAAACCTTTAGTCTATAAACTAAAGCCCGTGGGCCAGACATATCCCCCAGTCAAGGAACTTTTATGTTTTCAATGAAGGATTTTTTTTATTAAAAATGTATCTCTTCCTTCTCTAATCGAGTTTAGCTATGTTGCCCAAGCTGGGTTTAAGCTGTCCTTCTTCCTGCCCTGCCTCGTGAGTAGCTGAGATCTGGATAAAATAGGAGACGTRTGTAYACGGCCTGAAATGTTCACTATCCCACCGTTCACAGAGAAGGCGTCCTGACCCTCCTGTGACCATTCAAGAAACAATGATAAGCTTTGATCATAGCAGGAAATCTGTATCCAAATAATCGTGCCTACAATTCATTCCTTGGCCCAGCAGAACTGTCAATTCTTAGCCTAGCTACTATGGAGGTAAAATCCTTTGGTGATATGAGAGACATTGAAGTACAGCCTTATCACAGTGAACTCCAGTGTCTAAAAATTGTTCTTACTTTGGGTTTGTACCACAGTAAGAGCCAAGATTTTAAGCTCTACTAAAAACAAAACAAACAAACACACAAAAAGACTTTATTTTTTTATGTTCATTTAATAACATGTCTATCATTTTATGATTGGTATTAAAATATATACTGTGTTGGATATAATAAAAATTAAAAAATAAATAATTAAAAACCAAAACAAAAAGAATTAAAAAAAAAAAGCAGCAACAATAAACAAAAGCTCACTATAATTCTCTAACAAAAGATGCCTGAAGGAGTTTTAACAGAAAACAGGCTCTGAACCCTGAGCCTTTGCTCCCAAGCTATAATGTCAAAAATGTCTGGCTGTAGCATTCATTACCTGAGTGACTGAAGGATAGCATTCATGAAACAAGTGTTGCCCAAATTCCGAAGGCCTGTGGCACAAATGGCAGCAGTACTTCCCTGTGACATGCAAGAAGAGGCCATCAGTGTTGACAAGGACGGCTGGTTACTTCCAATACCTAAGCTAAGCCAAGGTCTCTGCTTGAAACTCCAGCACTATGCCTAGTGAATATTTCAGACAAATTTTTTTTCTTTCTTTCTTTTTTTTTTTTTTTCCCCGAGACAGGGTTTCTCTGTGTAGGCCTGGCTATCTTGGAACTCACTCTGTAGACCAGGCTGGCCTCGAACTCGGAAATCTGCCTGCCTCTGCCTCCCAAGTGCTGGGATTAAAGGTGTGTGCCACCACTGCCCGGCTTTAGACAAATTTTCTAGGCTATGTGAGGGCACAGATATTTTAGCATCTGTCTCTGAGAAAATAAGCATCAATAAGTACAATGGATGCAAAAAAACAGGGAAATACATTTTAAGGTAATGCATTTACAAGATTCTACTAAAAATACAAATTGAAAAATCAAAACATGTAAACCCCAACTTTTAACTGAAAAGCATACTCAAATGAAAGATATTTTCCTTGCAGTGGGGTATGAATCATAAAACACTTCCTGAACTTCTTAAAAGATACAGGCTTGGTTTTCTGATTAGTTCAACAAATGTCCCAAGATATCTGAAAACTACACCAGGAGGCAAATTCTCCAGTCCAACTCAAAGATCTCTGCCTATAATTCAGATTAGCTATTTCTACAAAATCCTTAAGCACACGTCCAGTAACAGCAAAGAGTTAAATGCAAGGCAAAAATATTGCTGAGTCATTTAAAAATGTGTAGTGATTTTAAAACTCTGTTAATTTATGAGTGGTTTCCAAAATGAGGATGAATACTTTATGGTAAAATTACATTAATGAAGCCCTGAGGCAAAACAAAACAAAACAGACAAAAAGCAAAACTACCAAAAGCTCAGACCACTAGAATCTGGGGAACTGTGCAGAACAGTTTTATGTCAGTCTGACACAAGCTACAGTTATCTGAGAGGAGGTGACTTTAATTAGGAAAATGACTTCCTTAAAATAAGACTGTGGGCAAGCCTGTAGGGAATATCCCTCATGAGTGGTTGATGAGGGAGAGCCTAGCCCATCGTGGATGAGACTGCCCCTGATCCTGGGATCTATAAGCAATGAACACGCCATGGGAAGCAAATCAATAAGTACCATCACTCCATGGCCTCTACAGATATTAGCTCCTGCCTCCAGGTTCCTGCCCTGTTTGAGTTCCTGTCCTGACTGCCTTTAATGATGAGTTGTGATGTAGAAGTGTAAGCCAAACAAACGCTTTCCTCTCCAAGTTGCTTTGGTCATGGTGTTTCATCAAAGCAATAACAATCCTAATTAAAGAAAGATCTCTCAGAGTGCCACAGAAGGTGCCTAAATAATCACCAAGAGCGAACTGCTTGAACCGGGTGTACGGGGTATGTGGGGCCACACTTTTAATCCCAGCCCTCAGAAGCAGAGGCAGGCTGATATTTTTAGTTCAAGGCCAGCCTGGTCTACCTATTATAGAAAGTTCCAGGCTGGCCAGGACTATATAGTGAAACCTTGTCTCAAACAACAACAAAACAAACGAGCAAAAATTAGTAAACTGCAGGGTGGTACATGCCTGCCACACCAGGGAGGCAGAGGCAGGCAGATTGCTGAGTTTGAGGCCAACCTTATCTACATAAAGAATTCTAAGATAGCCAGGGCTACATAGATGTCTCCAAAAACGGGTGGCAGGGCCTATATAAATGGCAATTTTTTTTGAAACATTTCAAATCAAGGCGCACTTAATAAAAGTTTGTAACAGGTAAGAGCACTTGTTAGAGCTGTGACAAATGGTGATTAGACATAAGAATAAATTTTAATTACTTACATTTACTTTTAATAACTTGCTGTTTAGTGATGAGTTTTCCAATAATTTTCTTTTTCTGTGCCTGTCAGCTGTAAAAGCTGAGCTATTAAAATATAAACAGACAGTTTAAAAGACATTTGGGTTTTTAAAATATAAGTTATTATATTTTATTCTCAGTTATTCTCAAAATAGTACAATCCTCTAGACCAGTGGTTCTCAACCTGTGGTTGTGACTSTTTGAGGAGTTGAAAAACCCTTTCACAGGAGTCTCATATCAGATATCCTGCATATCAGATATTACRATTCATAACAGGAGTGAAATTACAGTATGAAGTATCAACAAAAATAATTTTATAGTTGGGATCATGACGCCAATATGCCTATGTTGCCTCCGCTTATTTCTTAATGGTATGTAGGTATTGGAGTGTTCACAGTGTTTTGCTATTTTTTGAAAAGCTACAAAAAAATTACTATTTGTTTTTCTAGTTTGCGCTTATGTGTGTGTTGGCTTCCAAGCTTGTGGACTTCCASAAAGATTTCTACCTTTAGATTTTTTCCAACATCCTCGCTGAGCTTCTTCCTAGATATATGAAAGGTGGCGGTGTCAGGGTGAGAACCACTGCTCTAGGCCCACGCTAGCCATTTACACTTAGACTTAATTAAAACTGAAAATCAGTTTCTCAGTGACTTAGAGGCTCTTCAGTGCCTCTGTCTCTCACCAGGCATAGCCCCATGTGGCTCGTCTTCAATGGAGGAACTAAAAGCACTTTGAAAAAGCAAGCAGCCAAAGGATGACACAAGTACCTAGACTACTGGTCCTTCCTTTTCAGTTTTATAATCTATTCAGGCAGTGAGACATGCATGAAAACCTTTAGTTCACAGACACCATATAGTGTTGGAATAGAAAATATTTTTCCTCTCTATTATTTTGCAATGTTCTACTAATTTACACTTAGGACATCAAGAAATACTCTAGATGGCACATTTTCACAATACTTTGAATACACCAAACCAATTGCCAAAACAGATCAGATGGACCTGACAATGAGGGTGATCTGTGAGGAGCTACACAGGTTTTACTTGAGGCAGCCTGTGGTTAGGGGCCATGGAGCTGCAAAGGCATCGCTGTGTGGGTTTTTATTTACCATTGCAGCTAGGGAGTTGTATCTGAACAAGCATTTGGCTATAGCAAGATAAGTCTTCACATCTATTCTTCAATTTCTTTCAGGACACAACACATCTACAGCTCCTTGTAATTTCAAGTTCTACGTACTTCTTTACCCAGAGAAGGAAAAYCTGAGGTTCTGCGCTGTGGTTTATTTGCAAAGTTGACACTCAAGACACTTGAACCTGTCTTTCAAAGCATATCTTCAATTCAGCAGAAACTTTCTAATGCCAGATACTCTTATGAGTATCTTTATGTCCTGTTATGCTGCTTCCTTGCAATCACCAAATTCTTCCTTGTGAGTGAACTGAAATTAGCTTGTAACTTTGTGGGTAGTAGTAATTTTAAAACAAGCTCTTGGGCCTTGGATATAGTTTATAATAAATATTGAATGAAATATGGGCAGAGTTTAGATATCTAATTCCAAAGCTTCGTTTATCAACAATTCAACTGCATTCATATTATGCTGGTTATAAAGCTCTCCAAAAAAATGAACAAAAACAAAAAAAAGAAAACAAAACAACAAAAAACAAACAAAAAAACAGCACTTGGTGACTCTGAGTGCCCCCTCCCCTTTCCAGGATCCACTACTCACTTTTCCAAGTTCTGTAAGTGTTCTCTCACTTTCTGTACCAGGCCCAGCTTGGTGTCATTGACCACAAAATCATCACAGCGATAACTGCAAAGAAAATCCCAATCAGTGCATATAAAGAGCTTGAGAAGAAAGCATATCAGGGAAGCACTGAGAGGCCTGGCTGCTGCCACAGCCACAAGGCTGGCTCTACAGGCCACTGTGCTGGGCTGGGCTTCAAGAGGATTTGGATTCCACAATGGAATGTTTTTAACACGTATGCAACGAACACTAGTTTTTTCACATTTTTATTTAAAACCTCTTCAGTTCTTCTTTTGAAAATGAAGTAAGTTGCTACATGAGCTACATTTTTGTTAGTGGAGCATAATATACAGAAAAGGAAACAAAAAGTGTATATTCTTTCCCAGAAGCATTAAGCCTCACAGCTTATAGTGATGCTTCTCCACCCAAACTAGTAGAAGGTTTGGAGGAAGAGAAACTAAAGTGAAAAGTAGAGAAAATGTAATTAACCTGTAGGTATAGCCACACAGAAAAACTAAAAAATGCACAGTAAACATTTAATTAATAAAAAGAATTCTGATGAGTTGGGAATATCTTCCAGTCCTAGGCAGCATCTTTTCAATACAATGACGAGGATTTGAGAAAAAAAAATGTTTACAGTGGTTTTAAAAATTGATAGTTTATGTGGTAGTAAGTCAGTAAGTGAATAATACAAGGAACTGCACAAAATAAACTTTGATTTTTTTTGCATTAGCATTCAATTTTTTTTTCCTGGAAGGTCAATTTTAACAAAACCTACTTATAAACTAGGACTAAGATTTTGTTTTGTTTTGTTTTAAATATGCATCTTTGTATAAAACCATTAATCACCAAAAAATAAAAATAACATTTTGAGAAAACAAAACTTTGAAAGCATAGCAATTAGTAGTAAGTGGGTTGGTCATCTGGAGCACAATCCAAAAAGTGTCATATATGAAATTAGTTGATAAAAATAAACGTGACAGGGGAAAGCAATTTAAGAAAACAATTNTATTCTTTCCCAGAAGCATTAAGCCTCACAGCTTATAGTGATGCTTCTCCACCCAAACTAGTAGAAGGTTTGGAGGAAGAGAAACTAAAGTGAAAAGTAGAGAAAATGTAATTAACCTGTAGGTATAGCCACACAGAAAAACTAAAAAATGCACAGTAAACATTTAATTAATAAAAAGAATTCTGATGAGTTGGGAATATCTTCCAGTCCTAGGCAGCATCTTTTCAATACAATGACGAGGATTTGAGAAAAAAAAATGTTTACAGTGGTTTTAAAAATTGATAGTTTATGTGGTAGTAAGTCAGTAAGTGAATAATACAAGGAACTGCACAAAATAAACTTTGATTTTTTTTGCATTAGCATTCAATTTTTTTTTCCTGGAAGGTCAATTTTAACAAAACCTACTTATAAACTAGGACTAAGATTTTGTTTTGTTTTGTTTTAAATATGCATCTTTGTATAAAACCATTAATCACCAAAAAATAAAAATAACATTTTGAGAAAACAAAACTTTGAAAGCATAGCAATTAGTAGTAAGTGGGTTGGTCATCTGGAGCACAATCCAAAAAGTGTCATATATGAAATTAGTTGATAAAAATAAACGTGACAGGGGAAAGCAATTTAAGAAAACAATTRCACACAAAATTATGGCATGATTCATTCAAAGCAATGAAAATGTAAGCAAATGTCTTTAGAGACTTTAGAATGTCACCTGTATGATTACTGAACACATACTGTCAATCAGGACTTCTCACAGATAGTCTTCAAGTTCTCAGGGTTAACTCCAAGCATTCCCACAAACATCCAGAGCAACCCCACACTCCAGAACTACCATTCCTTCTAGAATCAAGATGCCTACAAGAGGAGAGGTTTAATTATCTCTCCTCAGCATAAATAATAAGGGGTAAGGCTACTTTATCTTTGAAAATCTGAGCTCCAGGTACTTGGTACCTCAATGAACACTAAGCATTCCTAAAGAACAAATTATATTTTCATTGTTTCCATAAATTATTGCACATCATTTTGATAAAGTTCAAACCAAAAACCTCTCCAATTGCCAACACTAGAAGATGCAGTCTAGGGGTTGGGGATTTAGCTCAGTGGTAGAGCGCTTGCCTAGCAAGCATAAGGCTCTGGGTTCGGTCCTCAGCTCTGGGGGGAAAAAAAAAAGACAAAATAACAAAAAGAAGATGCAGTCTAAGCAACTTCAGATCACAAGATGCTACCACACATAATTAGGAGTAAACCTCTAACTGCTCCCTAAAGATGGTTCTTTTGTTTAAAGAAATAAATGATTTCAAATTAAGTAACTGGTTCTCTTCTTAAAGTATACCTTTTGGTATTCCATGGATTCAGCGTAGGATATAAAATAGCACTGGTTAAAGTAACATTTTTATATATTGAAATATGTAGATTTATGTGTAACCTTGTCCTGTACTGAGCCTGACTCAAGCAAATCAAGTTGTTTCCTGTCTCTAAATGAACCACTTCATTTTCATTTCTAAATTGTAGAGATGTGCTGAGATGGCTAAGCAAAACCAGAACTGAACTTTCAAAGTTTCATTAATATGTCTACCCCACAACTAATGTGATGTCAAAGTTTCTCTATTAGCCACGGCTCAACCTATTAGACTGCATTTTGCTTTCATCCTTCGAAAGTAAGATGTGGTGATATACAAGCCAGGTGCTTGCATTGTTTCTAGTCTTACACAGAACATCACCAATCATATGTCAACAGTCAATGACATTCTTATGAAACAATGGAGAGATGTAGTGTTTATATAAGCTTGTGCAAACAGCACCAGTTACAGGAAAACTTAAGTAAATTAATTGATTGATAAGCAAACAAATATTATCACTTAATTATAATCATTTTCAAAATGAAAATTAAGAATGGAGGTACTGTAGAGATTCGCTGTACAAGTATGAGACCAGCATCCACTTAAAAACAGCATGGCACTATGAGCATGGAGGGGTTGAAGAGATGGCTCAGTGGTTAAAAGCACTGTCTGCTCTTCCAGAGGACCTGAGTTCAAACCCAGCAACCACATGGTAGCTCACAACCATCTATAATGGGAT
>BDUI01005874.1:19814-31301 GCA_002335545.1 Apodemus speciosus
CAGCATGGGGTTGTGATAAAGAAGATAGGAGGACTTGAAGGAAGAAAAAGAGAAGAAATGGTGTAAATATTCCTTTATCAAACAGCTTCAAGAATGGCTTTTTTTGTGCAGTCATCGTAGTGACTATATACTGTCTGAAGTTGTCTTCAGATCATTTAGATGACAACTACCACAATTTTATTGAAAAATATCACACTTGAAAAGATAACATTTTTAAATTTTAGAAGAGAGCCATACTTCATTTTTTCAAATAATTCACACTATAGAAATTGAAAATCAACTTGATTTTAGTTGGGAATTGAACCTAGGTTTATGAGTTTAATAGGCATGTACTCTACCACTGAACTGTATTCCCAATACATATGTTTCTTGGTTTATTGAGACAGATATTGTGCACCCCCTTGTCTGTAACTTACTATATAGCTGAGATTTGGCACAAACTCATCTTTTCCTCAGCCTTTTATGTGCTTTGATTATAGGTGCATGCCACCAACCTTTAAAATGGACTGAAATTTGATGCCCATTATTCACACTGTATTGCCATTAATGCTAAAATACACAAGAGTTAGTTTAATATAAAAAAACAAGAAAAGAAATGCAAAATATAAGTGGAGGATATAAATCCTTACTTTAAGTTCTTCAGACTTGTGCTTAAATCCAGACACTCCCCTTTTACTGTGCCATGAATTATGTTATGTAATATTTCCCAAATTCTCTACACCTCAGATTGAACATCTGTAAATGCTCCTAATAGGAAGGAGTATCAATAGGGCTTATGGGAAAGCACAGTTGTCTCAGGTAGCCTTCCTGCAAGGAGCACCAAGTAGAGTAGGAAATTGTAAGGTAGACAAGCTCTATGTTCATCTAAATATTCATAATCCGTAGCTTCTGTCACATCCTATTTAATCTAATTACTGGTAACAGGCAAAAGAGTCCTATCATATTTTGAAAACATACATTTCTAAAATTTGTCTTAAAATGTCCACCAGAGTATATACAGGGTCATATATTACTATTAAAAGTGTTATAAGTTATAAACCATTTAGAAAATGATTGATCTGTAGCAAGCAYTATTCTGAATTGAAGCCTTTAACACTAAGAGAACATTGATTGGAAATTAAGCAACATATATATAAAAAAAACCTTGTTTAGATTAGGCAAGTATATGTGTGTTCGTTCATAATTTTGACTACCACACGGAGTAGAAAACTGTGTAGTAGAATCTTATGAATCCATGTGAGTTATATGATGGATTTTTCCTTTTTGATTTTGTTGTGTTAATACAAATTGAGATAAAACCAAGAAGTGCTGAGGAAAAGAGAAAATAATCATTACTGCATGGGGCAATTATATTTACCTTCATCACAATACCAGTGCACAGAGAACAATATGGAAGAGAAGTGTATGGGAAGGAGTGCTTGGTGATTTGGATATATTTAAGCAATCTTGCCATGATTAAAAGGAGTAGGTATGTACATTTAATATTTGCTAAGGATAGACAACTATTCATTACTGAGGATTTGGCCAATGTTTGGTTCCTCAAGTGTATTTTTCAAAATTATATCATTTATAATAGAATTGGTTCATTCCAATAATGATTTTAGAAAACATCTTCAAACAAAAATTTTGTTTATTATTTTTGTACTAGTAAATTCAATCTTCAATTAAATGAAATGATGATACAGTGTCAGGTTGGAACACAGAAATTCCCAAAACTCTCATAACAGGGCTGATTGGTAAACAACAAAATTGTAAATCACCATCACATCACACTATTTATAAAATACAGTCAACATGAAAACCTGAACTGTGAATCATTTTCATAGTAAGTTAAGGCATCATTATGGTGACCTACCAGCAGAGGGAGAACTACCATTTTGCCTAAGGATGAGTGAATCAGCCCAGATTGGAAATGGAGCAGGCAGAAACTCCAATGCTTATCATAGTAAGTTAAGTCAGAGAGTCAAAGAAATGGTTGTTTAGTGATATTGTTACTATAGTTTATAAAGTAGATGTGAATTATAAAATTATATGCATTTTTAATATATATGTCGTGACTAATTTAAAAATATTTAAAATTAACCATCAAAAACTTCACAAAACTAATAGTATTGGAAATTCTCAAAAAGTTAGGAAATTCGCAGGTCATTCACTGTCATACTGAGCTCATAGTCTGACAGTATATAATCACACATTAATGTTTTAAGAAATTATAATGTTAGCTTAAATTGCCATAATATTGAGAATACCCACTCCTACCTTCATATATATTTGGATTTCATATCTACTTTTTAATGTAAGGACCAACTGACACTACCAACATTTCTCCTGAAATATCTTTAGTTCTTCTCACCCCTAAAAGTCATGTAGTTAAATATCCAAAGGCTGTTCCTCATTGTTTCCATTACTTTCACAAAAGGACCTGTGGTCTCTGTGCCACCTCCATGAGGAGTAACATTGGGGTGTGTTCCTCCCTGTGTTCAGCTATGCACACTGTCCCACTCTTCCCTATTCATCCATGATAGCAACAGAGCTAATTGTCATGCCAATCTGTGTATATAAGCACCACTTACCAAGCAATTGCACCATTGGATAACATCTAATCAATACATAAATAACAAGATTTCTTTATTAATGTAAAGTGTGAATAACATTCAAAGCTATCTGAAAGATGGGCAGAAATGATATTCTAATCTAAGTAGTTGACTCAAATGTATTTCATACAAATATAAATATTTTGATCACCAATGATAATAAATTAATTTTATGATTAATTTCAAAAGCCATCATATTTTTATTTCATACTGTTAGGTACCAATGAAATATTGCTTGCTTCTGTGTGTACCTACAGAAATTCCTTTCAGCTACTCTCCAATTACTACGTTCTTTTCAGGTCTCTCTCTCTCTCTCTTTCTCTCTCTCTCTCTCTCTCTCTCTCTCTCTCTCTCTCTCTCTCTCTCTCTCACTTTGCTCTGCTGGGTTATCTAAGTGTCTCAACTTTCCTTTTCTTGATATTTCTGAAAGATATAGAAAAGGACTTTTCCCTGGTTACGAACACCATCTTCATAATTTATTATGGAGCTTCTCTTTTGATGTCTTTGTGATTTGGACATATTTAAGCAATTTTGCCATGACTAAAAGCACAAAATCAGATTCTATCTTTATCTAAGATTTTCCTGAGACAGAAACATAATTGACAGAGGACATTAAATGTACTTAATTCACAGAATTCAATTTGTGACCTTATTTTGATCATACTTCCCTTTTCTTAACTATGGGTTGTCATATAAAAGTGTAAGACAGTTTATATTTGCTTGCAATATTGCATAGAGTTTAACAGCATGCCAATGTACCATGACCCTTTACCAATATAATTTAAACAGTATCAAGAAATATCACATTTATATCCAAACATAGGAAAAGTGACCTTACTTACAATAGTAGAATATGTACTTAGAAAGCAAACAAAGTATTATTATAAAGATAATATAAAGCCAAACATTGATGATGTCTACATTGATTGATTTTACTTGAAGATGAAAAATGAAATATGCTTACTTGCATTAAATATGAAGAAATTAAACATCAAATGGAAGGAAGATGAAGAATTATTGAGCAAGAGAGCAAGCAAGAAGAATTATTGGAAGGATTGAGGAAGAAAGGAACAGAGAAAAGAAAAAGGGAAGGAAGGAAGGAGGAAGGGAGGAAGAGAGGGAAGGAAGTGAAACAGGAGATGGAGGGAAATAAGGAAAGTCTTAACTTTTTAACATCTGCTTATTTGGGAACTTAGATTGTTACTGCTATTAAGTGCTATTTTCTGTTTTTTTTTGTAAATGATTTTAATAGCTTCTGTATGTCTTGATTGGGATCATATAATCTGAAATACACATAAGGTATATGTATGTGATGCCTTCAAGAATGTAAAAATCTCAACACTTCCATTTAACATATGATGTCCTGGTCACAAACTAAAAGTACTTTTGTATAATTAAAGATGTCACTGAAAATATATGTTTATGAGTCTTACCATATAATAGTTTGTTGAAATATCTAGAGTTGTCCAGTTCTTATTCTTAGTGAAGGATAGTCTATTCAGTGGTGACAAAAAGGCATTATTTACAGACAATTATTTCCTGCAATCTAGCAGATACACCAGTGAAGGTAGAGAATGTTCCCAATGTTCCTCTCTTACAATCTTAATCACATTATAAGGATAAAGGAAAAATAACAGAGCCAAATTTGCTCCTTAATTGCTAGTGGAATTTAATGTGGTTTTCCTGAGAGAGGATCTACCTCTGAGACTTTTCCTAAACTCCCACATGGTTTGAACAATTTCTTGCTGTTGAGTTGCCGAGGTATAATATTTTATACTTTTTTTAATAGCTGGGGTGTTCACACTTCTATACATCCAAAATATGATTTAAAAAATATTTTGGGAGGCTCTATTGATGATCCTTTTGTAACATCATGTCAGGCAAATGAGAGTTAAAAAATGGATGGGATACTGTGTCACTATGAAGAATTTAAGTGAAATTGTTGATTACCGATGTAAAAGATGAGTTTTGTCATAAAGTGTCTATCAATTAATCTTTAAGAATAATATGAAGTTTCTGGGAAAACAATACCAATGAAAGTATTCAGTAATTGCAGTATCTTTATTTTTTTTTTACTAGATATTTTATTTATTTACATTTCAAATGTTATACCCTTTCCAGGTTTTCCATCTGCAAATCCCCTATCCTATTCCCCCTTCCCCCTTCTTCTATGAGGGTACTCCTCCATCTACCAACCCACACCTACCTCAACGCCCTGGCATTCCCCCACCCTGAGGTATCCAGCCTTCAAAGAATCAAGGGCCTCTCTTCCCACTGATGGAAGCTAAGGCCATCCTCTGCTACAAATGCAGCTAGAGCCATGGGTCCCTCCATGTGCACTCTTTGGTTTGTTGTTTAGTCCCTGGGAGCTCTGAAGGATCTGGTTGGTTGATGTTGTTGTTCTTCCTATGGGGTTGCAAACCATTCAGCTCCTTCAATTCTTTCCCTAACTCCTCCATTGGGGTCTGCATGCTCTGTTCAATGGTAGGCTATGGGCATCCACATCTGTATTGTCAGGATATGGCAGAACCTCTCTGGTGACAACTATATCAGGCTCCTGTCAGCAAGAATTTCTTGGCATCAGCAACAGTGTCTGGGTTTGGTGTCTACATATGGGATGGATCTCCAGGTGGGGCAGTCTCTAGATGGCCCTTCAGTATCTGCTCTACACTTTGTCTCTGTATTTCTTTCAGAAAGGAGCAATTCTGGGTCAAAAACTAAGAAACGAGTGGGTGGCCCCATTCTTCAACTGGGGTCCTAACCTCTGGATATGGTCTCTACAGATTCTCCAACTATTTTGTTGGTTATTTCAGATAATCTCATACCCTTTGAGTCCTGAGAGCCTCTTACTTTCCTGGTATCTGGGACTTAGTGGTGGCTACTCCCAGTTCCCATCCTCCATTGCTACACACCTCTCTGATCAATTTCCTGACACTTTGTATATCATCCCTGTCTCTTCCCATACCTGATCCTTCCCCCGGTTTTTTCCTCTCTCCCTACTCTCTTACTTTCAAGTCTCTCCCACTCTCTTCCTCTGGTGAGTATTTTGTTGCTCTTTCTAAGAAGAACTGAAGCATCCAAATGTGGTCTTTCTTCTTTTTGAGCTTCATATGCTCTATATCACGGGTATTCTGAGTTTTGTTTTTTTTTTTTTTTTTTTTTTTTTTTTTTTTTTTTTTTTTTTTTTTTTGCCTAATATCCAGTTATCAGTGAATACATAGCACATGTATTCTTTGTGACTAGGTTATCTCAGTCAGGATGATATTTTCTAGTTCCATTCATTTGCCCGCGAATTTCATGAAGTCATTGTTTTTAATAAGTAAGTAGTACACCATTGTGTAAATGTACCACATTTTCTGTATCCATTCTTCCATTCTCATCTGGGTTCTTTCAGCTTCTGGCTATTACAAATGAGGCATCTGTGAACATAGTAGGGCATGTGTCCTTGCTATATGTTGAACCATCTTTTGGATACATGCCCAGGAGTGGTATAGCTGGGTCCTCCCAATACTCTGTGGAACTACCAGACTGATTTTCAGAGTGGTTGTACCAGCTTGCAATCCCACCAGCAATGGAGGACTGTTCCTCTTTCTTCACAGAGAATTTCTCTGAGAATTCTTTGTTTAAATCTGTACCTCATTTTTAATAGGGTTATTTTGTTCTCTTGAGTCTAACTTCTGGTCAAAATTAACTTGGGGAAGTTGTAGCTTATTCAACTTCCACTTCCATGTGGTTGTCTGCCATTGAAGGGTGTTGGCGTAGGAATTTCCAAGCAGAAATTTGGAGTCAGGAAGTGAAATAGATACCATGGAGGAACACTGTTTATAGACATGTATACTTGGTTTACTCAATTTGCTTTCTTATAAACCTCAAGACCATCTGCTCATGAATTATACTAGCTTCACGACAGATCCTTCTATATCAATTATCAATCAAGAGGAAATCAACACAGGCTTGCCTACAGGCCATTATGATGTGTGCATTTGCTAAATTAATGTTTCCTCTGCTCACATTACTCTATCTTTTGCCCAGTTCACAAAAATAAAGAAATAAACAAAATTAATCAAGCATGACCTTAGGTCAATTAAATTTTATTGAAGATATATTTCATTTCTTTAATAAGATTTATTCTGACATATACTTTTAGGCTATTTTTTTATAATAGGCAGTCCTTGATTTCTTTATTTCTAGGTTTGTTTTTTATGTAACGATAAGTTACCGATGTTTTTGTGTGTCTGTGTTATTTCCTGCTACTTTGATGAGAGTTTTTATCAGGGGCAGAAAATTTCAACTTAATTTTTGTTTTTGTTTTGTTGTTTTATATGTGTAAAATAGTATCATCTGAAAATAAAAATACAATTTCTGTGATGTGATATATATTTTCTGAAAGTATCAAACAGGTTGAAAGGAGGCTTAAATCAATTCCTATAAATATTATAAAGTCATGTTTCTGAGAACGATAACATATGCATGCAGTTTTGGACAATCTTCTGGATCATCTGGAGCAGATAAACTTAAATTTTAAGTGTAAAATTCTGTTAAAACTTGTTATAAAAATCTGGTTCATTTACACAATGGAATACTACACAGCTATTAAGAACCAGGACATCCTGAGTTTTGCAGGCAAATTGATGGAACTAGAAAATATCATCCTGAGTGAAGTAACTAAGACCCAAAAGGACATTCATGGTATGTATTCACTAATAAGTGGCTATTAGCCAATATATATATGTATATATATTACAAAGAACTCAAAATGATCAACAAGCTGAATGGCTCAAGTGAGAATGCCTCAATCCCACTTGGGAGAGAGAAGAAAGCAATCACAAAGGGGGGAGAGAAGAACCTGGGAGGGGTAGGGGGAACATTTTGGGTGAAGAGGGGAACATGATCTGATATTGTGTGAGGGAAAAGGCCTGAGGGCCAGCAGAAAGAATGGAAAAAGGCAACTTCAGGAAGAGGTTGGGGACACCCTACCAAAGACCTGGGATATGAGAGACTCTCAGGACTACAAGGGAGGGACTTTAGATGAAATGCCCTGCAGTGGGCAGAGGGAACTTGTAGAGTCCACCTCCAGCAGAAAGACAAGTCATCAAGTTAAGGATGGGGTTGCCATCCCACTGTCAAAACTCTGACCCATAACTGTTCCTGTCTGAAAAAACTCCAGGGATGAAAATGAAGAGAAGCTTGAAGAAAAGAAGATCCAGTGACAGGCCTAAAGTGGGATCCAGCTCAAGGGGAGGCCCCAAGGCCTGACACTATTAGAGGCTATGGAGCGGTCACATAAAGGGACCTATCATGACTACCCTCTGAAAGACCCAGCAAGCAGCTGAAAGAATCAGATGCAGCTGTTTGCACAAATGCAACAAATAGAAGCTCCTGATCCCTGTGGTTGATTTAGGGAAAAGCTGAAAGAAGCTGAGGAGGAGAGCGACCCTGTAGGAGGACCAGCATTCTCAATTAACCTGGACCCCCAAGATCTCTCAGACACTGGACCACCAACCAGCATACACTAACTGATATGAGGCCCCAGTGCATATACAGCAGAGGACTGCAGGGTCTGGACTCAGTCAGAGAAGATGCACCTAATCTTCAAGAGACTGGAGGCCCCAGGGGATTTAGAGGTTTGGTGGTGTGAGGGTGGAAGGGTAGAGACATCCTCATGGAGACAGAGGGAGTATGGGATGCAGAACAGTTGAAGGGTGGACCGGGAGGGTAACAAAATCTGGAGTGTGTGTTAAATTAATTAATTTATAAAAAAGACTCTTTTTCCAACACCACATTTTCTCTGGTTTGAGTGTACACAGAGCAATCCCCTTTGTTTCAGGAACCAGACGAGGAATAGACTGGCTCAGATTTGGAACTGAAATATGTAGAATACATGAGATAGAACTAAGGACAGACAGATCAGATACACACAATGGACAGCAGCCACAACAGTCACCAAAACTACAGATGGACAGAAAAACAGGGAGAGAAATAAATAATTAAATTGTGGGCTCACTTTTTGTCAAACTAATGCAAGAAACAGTTTATGTCTCTGCTTTTTAATGTGACATCTACAGATTTTGATATTTCCTCTGTGGTTTCTGTATTTTTTTCCCCAATGGAAAGTCTCATGTGTCCTCTGTAGTTCCATCTATATTGTCTCTGACAATTAACATAAATGCAAAACAAACACTACTATTATTCAGCAATTTTTTATCATAAAATTCAGTTGCTGGCCAGTGTTGCTGATTCTAAACAGGTGTTTAATAGTAAGTTAATTTCCCATAAATTCCTCTTGATAATGAACATAAACATAACCATGACATAAATATTCTCCATTGATAAATATAGATATATAATTATTATTTGAACATAGAAAGTTATGAATATTATAATCATATAATACATTGAAATTAATTGATATTTTGGAAACTAATTTTAAGGCTCCCTATTCTGGCTTCCATTCTTTCCTGTAAAGGGCATGGGACATGTGCTCAGTATGTCATTATCTTTGCTCTGTTATGGCTGGRAAACTAATGTCTGAGAGCATTTCTTCGTGGTAAATACATGAAGAAATAAAAGGAGGACTACATGAGTATTTCTGTATGGAATCAAGTCCCAGAGCTCACTGAAGTAGGATAATCACACTGTCGAAGAGAAATTCCAGCTGGTCTTGTGTATTTTATCTGTCATGAAATTGAGGAAGAAATTCATGTTTTCTAGCAGACATGAATGTGCTCACCTTAAAATGAAGCCAGATGATGGCAGGAACACTAAAACTCAGGTTCAGGGTTTCTCCCTCTGCATCTATAGGTTTCAAGGTCTCAATGTATCACTGAGAAACCTGTTTTCTCTTAGAATAACTTTAGTACTTTTCTTATACAAATACACACTTATTTTGTCAGCCAAATTTTTAAACAAAGCATAGTGTTAACAGAAAGAATTCAAAGAATTGAAATATTTCAAATATACAATAAAATAAATAAGATAAAATTGAATTGCCTTTAATTTTATATAACAATGATGAGTAGACAAACCAGAGTGTAAATATCAACCTGGAAACATAAACAATATCCCACTATTAAGGTGCTCTATACCAAATTATGTTATATGGTCATAAAATCACTGCTTTATTTTTCCAATGAAATACTAGTTTCTTTATTCTTTAGTTTTAGAGGTATATTTTTGTGTGCTTAGTTAATGTGTGTGTGTGTGTTTGTGTGTGTGTGTGTGTGTGTGTGTATGCCTGTCTGTGTCTCACTGTGTGTTTATTTCTGTTTTACCTGTTAGTACACATGGTGTTTGTGTCTGTGAAAATGCATACAAAGCCAAAAGAAGGGACTGATTGTGAGCACTCTATCTTATTTATTTTTAAGCAACACTCCATTGAAATTTAAACTCACTGTTTTTCAAATATATCCATGATGAAGTAAAACCCTGGAGTCTGCAAATCTCTTATTCACTATTACTAGAGCAAATTGTGCTATCATGCTTATATTCTGACATGAGTTATAAAAAATAAAACTCATATACACATTTTGACATAGCAAGTATCTTTACCSACTGATTAATTTCCCAAACAGTATAAAAGCAATACTAATATCTAACAAAAATCACTATTAGCCTCTTCCAYATTTTTCTGATGGCATTTATCATTTCCTTATTCCTGAAAGTGTAAACCGTAGGATTTAGCAATGGTGTCAGGACATTGACAAATATAAGTGTGTCTTTCTCAAAGGAAAATGGAGATGTATCCCGTGCATATATTAATATGCATGGCACAAGGAACAAAACCACAACAGTAATGTGGGCTCCACAGGTGGAAAGAGCCTTCCATCGACCTTCAGAACTCTGGGCTCTSARAGAGAACAAAATGACACCATAGGAAACAAGCAACAAGGAGAAGATTATGATGCAGATAGCACCACTGTTTGCAAAAACCAAAAGAACAAATATATGRGTGTCAGTGCAGGCAAGTTTCAGCAATGGAAACAAGTCACACATATAATGATCAATGACATTGGGGCCACATAAAGGTAATTGCAATGTAAATATAATTTGTATGATAGCGTGCAAGAAGCCACCTACCCAGGATATTGCTACTAAAATGCTACAGAGCCTCCTGGTAAGGATGGAAGTGTAGTGCAAGGGCTTGCAAATAGCTACGTAACGGTCATAGGCCATGGCTGCTAGGACAATCATTTCTGTCCCCGAGAAGAAATGGACTGAAAACAGTTGTGTCATGCAGCAGCCAAAGGAGATCGTCTTCTTCTCATGTAAGAAGTCTATAATCATCTTGGGTGTAACAGTAGTAGAGACACATGCATCCAGGAAGGACAGGAATGCCAAGAAGAAATACATGGGGGAACCCAGCAGTGCAGGGCTGTACATGATGGTCACCACAATAATCACGTTACCCCCTACAGTTGCTATATAGACCAATAGAAATACAACAAACAATATTTTTTCAACTTTTGGGTTYTGAGAAAGCCCCAAGATTATGAATTCAGTAACAGAACTCTGGTTTTGCATAATTCTCAAGAAGACAAAGTAAACTTTTTTACATAAAACTTCATTAATGAAGAAAGGTTCCTTATATGTTTATAATATTTCTATCAACAAGATAATATATCCTTATACAAGTAGATATATTTGCATCAAGGAGTCTATTGCAATTTAAAATAAATTATTAAAAAAATGGAGGACATACTTGAGGAACATGAACTGAGTAAATAAATTACTGTATATTTCTAAGAAACCATGTATTAAATTTTGATTATGAACACATCCACCTGTATGAGTGGAATAAAATACTGTAAATTTGTATCATCACTTCTTTTAAATCATTTTGGTTTTCTTGAAATGAATATTAAAGGACAATTTAAAACTATAACTGCGTATAACA
>BDUI01005875.1:9584-20218 GCA_002335545.1 Apodemus speciosus
CAAGGCAGGAACCTGGAGGCAGGAACTAATGTAGAGGCCATGGAAGGATGCTGCTTACTGGCTTGCTCCTTGTGCCTTACTCAATCTGCTTTCTTGTAGAACCCAGTGCGACCAGCCCTGGGATGACAATATACACAGTGGGCTGGGCCCTCCCATATCAATCACTAATTAAGAAAATGCCCTACATGCTTGCCAGATCTCATGCTTGYATTTTCTTAGTTGAGGTTCCTTCCACTCGGATGATTCTAGCTTGAGTCAAGTTGACACAGAACTATCTAGCACAGTGATCTTCATCCTCAGATGTCCCCTGCCATTGGTTTTCATACAGTATCTTTGTAAAACAAATTTTCTGATTGAAGCATAGAGCTGTTCACAAGAACTCTCTCCTGTCTCTGTATCTCCATATTGTACAGTGTATACAAGCCCTCTGGCTATTCTGGGCCAGTGACTGGATGACTAGAAGCCTGTTCAGGAATGTCACAAGCAACAGGCAGCCAGACAGGCCGATGCCACAGACTCCCAGCGGAGCGCCCGCCTCACCTGCAATGTGACAGACATCCCTGCTTGTTTTCTCATCTTTCTCTCACGGATGAGGGGCTATGTGGATGAGAACAGARGTAACAGGGATGGGGCGCGTGGGAAGAAAGACCCCATGACTAGGGCGTGATAGGGTGCTTTTCTACAGTCTTAGAAAGAATATCCAGAAGGAACTTAGATGACCAAATGCCCTTCATRTCATACAGCCAAGCGTGGGGACGCAGCCAGCGGGTGTGAGGAGTTCRTGTGTTTGTTGTTTACATGGCCAGGAAGAGCCTTTCATAGCCAYRCACATGGAAAGGTCAAAGGTAATAATAGCATTGCCTGCACTCCAGTAGTACTGCGGTAGATCTGTCTCAAGACCAGCACAAGCCAACTTTTCTCCTGGAAGGATGCAGCAATTCTAACACCCAGCTCAGAAGGACCCAGTGGCCTTTGCAGTTTCCCAAGAGTGACATAGCTCAGAACTGATCTCCCTGTGCCCGGCACAGGACCGGGCAGGATCATGCCCATGGCGTCCAGCCATCAATCATTCTTCCTGGCCTCCTTGGAGGCCCTCACCAGCCAGACTGCAGCTGATAGCTTYAGTAGCTGCCTGATCAGAYTACGTCTGAAGGCAGCTCATGCTCCAAAGACCAACAAAACTCATACAAGAGGACAATGTTGGGCACATGCATTATCAAGACRGAGAAACATCTGAGCCCAGAGCAGAGTGTGGGTGAACAGGCATCATTATCTGTATTTGCAGAAGGGACAGCCCAACCGCCAGCCCATGCCTCACAACYGGGAAGGTTTTAGTTTACTCTGCATAGTTAACTGCAGCAAGCTGTCCTTGGAGAGCCCACCATCTCAGGAAAAATGTCCTTAGTGGGTAGACATGGTTTNTCCCAGACCCCAGGTTACAAGATCATCCCAAGATCAACCCAACCCTCCCAGCACTGGGGAAGTGGTGATGGGAGGATCCTTGGGTCTCACTGGCCAGCCAGCCTAGTCTAACTGATAAGTCTTAAGCCAGTGCCCGATGAACAACATCTGAGGCTGCTCTTGACCTACACACACACACACACACACACACACACACACACACACACACTTGAAGCAGGCTGTAGGCTTTCTTTTGCCATCTTCGGAGACATCAGCGTCACAGACGGGTCAAATCAGCAAGTCTGGGAAGCAGACTCTGTATCAACTTTCAGAATGAATTACACCACTTTCCTTTTTCTGTCTTTTTTCCTCCTCTGCATCATGAGGTCTGGCATCTTACCACAGCACTAATCCAAATCTAAACACTCCAGGGAACCCCAGTGTGTCAGTGTGGCGTGCCCTTCCGAGGTTTCTAGTTTTCACAGAACTGTTCCACGCAAAGAAAACTTCTTCAACAGGTTTGGTGACTCTCACTGCTCAAGGTAAGCCAAGTCCCRCATGGGCATGCCTGGGCTTTTAGAAAGTAATTCCTCAGAGAATGGCAGGAGCCCAGCCCCTGAGCTGAGCCCCGTGAACAGGAAATGCTCCRTGACACACACAGACCTGCCTTACAGAGGCCTCTGATGACCTTCCAGGCCTCAGTCTTAACCCAAGAAATGGGTCCTGGTAGTCTTCGAAGCCTTGAAGAAATAGAACAAACAAACAAGAAAAAAAAAAGCCAAACCCCAAACCTTCAAAACCAACCCTGCACTTGCAACGAATTTACTGGGATTCGTGGCTTTTTATCTTTGCTTTCATGGGGGTTTCTTCCTCTATTAGAAGAAGAAGAAGAAGAAGAAGAAGAAGAAGAAGAAGAAGAAGAAGAAGAAGAAGAAGAAGAAGAAGAAGAAGAAGAAGAAGAAGAATAAGAGATGGGCCTGGGCGTAGGCATGGAGAATGAATTAGAGCTAAGGAGAGCTGAGAGACAGTCAGAAAGGGAGGGGGTAGATGGGGCTCTCATTGAGTTCCCTGAGTATTAATACTCCAGCCTCCAACCCACTATGAATCTTGCATCTTAAATTTTAAAAAGAAGGTGCCAATCAACCACCAGGCATGAGGCCTTCCTCCCTGTAGGTAAGGTTCAAAGTACGAGGCAGAGGCCCCAGCTGGGCTTAACTTCTTGATTAGGAACCTCCAGAGGCAAGCATCCTAAGCTGGGGGAGCAGCCTTAAAGGATTAGGTACATTACTGAAGAGATTCTGCAGAAGGGCCTCACCTGGGGCAGAGCTACAACCTCAAGACCTCTGGGGAATTAGCAGCTGGGACAGGGAACCCAGCCAGTGCGAAGGAAGTGCCCGGAAGGGACAGTAACAATAAAAAGGGAAACCAGATAACAGGGAGGCTGTGGGAGAGAGAAGGGACAGAGATTAGAAGTGGCCAGGACTGTCATCACAGGGGAGCCGCCCCTGAGGAATGTGGGTGGAGGCTCACAGCAACTGTGTGSAGGGACCCTGCATTCCCTCCCTGGAGAAAGTCAGTAAGAAGCTATCAGGGTTGGTGAGGAGTCCTCTGGAGGGCCCAGGGCTGGCCCTTTTCTTCCCAATGCCAGAAGAAATGCTAACTGAACAGAACCAAACTCTTCCCAGGCACCCTGAGAAAACAAAACAAAACAAAACAAAACAAAACAACCTCGCGGCTCATCACGTGGGAGTTGGCCTGTTTCCAGCTGTCTGGGCCCACCCAGTGTGGAGGGCAAGACCACACTCTCATGCCCTCCCTGGGGGCCCTGRAAACGAATGGCAGAGATAMRGAGCCAGGGGTGTGCAGGTGTGCGGTAACTACAGCTGGCCAAGACACCACTGGGGGCCACAGGAGGATGGCTGGTGTACTCCAGCACCTTGAGCCCACAATGGCAGGGAACACACAACCGGACTTTAACAAATCCTGAGAGCTTTCATTAAAAACCACAGACTCCTCATTCAGACCAACAGAGGACTTGGATGGAGGCTTGGCACCTCTGCTTCCATTTTGAGTCTGTGTGCTTTCTTTCAGATCACTTGTTTTTTGGTTTTTTTTTGTTTTGTTTTGTTTTTCTTTCTTTCTTTTTGCATGTAGGCATGCTAATCCCTCCAGCACTATCTACATAAAATTGGAGATACATACCCCCACCCCCTCCCCTCCACCGCTGCATCCCCTGCAAGGTGGACCACACAAAGATAAGCAGATACAAGGATCTGTTAACATTGTATCTTGTCTCAGATCCCTAAGGGAAGTGAACGGTCTCGAGGGACAACAGAGTCTTAGAGATTGCTAAGAACACTTATTATGAAAGAACCTGCACTCCCAGGGACCCTCTTGTCCCCTCAAAGAAGAAGGACCCCTTCTAACCACTTTGCAGAACCAGTACCAAGACAGCAGTCAGCCAGCCCACACTTGACAAGCCTTGCTTAACTCTGCACACCTCATAGCCCCGTGCCCRATCCTTTTTCTATCTAAATTTAAAGCTCACCTCAGCATCCCAAAGACAAGCCTGAGGCCACTGGACCTCTTGTTGCTTTTCTCAGTGTGYGCTGACTATATCTCTGCCTCAGCTTCCCACTCTTTCTAGTCTCAAGATGAGCCTCTAAGTGCAGATTGTACCTGGCCCAGTAAGGATTCCCTCCGACCATTGTGAGAATTTGGTCTCGTAGACCACAGCTTCTCATTGTTACAAACGATGGGGCAGGTAAGCCCAAGCCACACCTCTTGTCAAGACATCTCTTGGGCCTCCTACACAAGAGATGAGCTACACTCCAAGGCCAGGAAAGCTGAGTTAGCATTTTCACAGGAAGGGAAGTCTCTTCCCACTCTTCCTTCTGAGGCTATGAAGGTGACTGGCGCTTGCATGCCTGYGGGCCCAGGTCTTAGGTCTCCCCAGAGGTATGGAGCAGGGACACTCCAGCCATAGGTCCCTGCAGAGGACCACCAGGACTCCAGAGCACAGCTTGGAGCCACCCCTTCCTGAGGCTTGCCCATATCCCACAAGGTGGTGGCGACAGGAGAAATACGACCAGCAGCCTGATCAAGGCGGCAGCAGCTAGGGAAGAGCTTTGGCTTGGAATTCTGCAAGGTGAGGTGCAGGCTGGACACCAGCGCTAACAGTTTACATACTGCAGGCAAGAGGCACAGGTCAGGCCCTCGAGCTGACTCATGAGAGGAACATCCACATGCTGGGGTGTAGGGGTTGCAGAGGGGACAGATTTAGGTAGCTCTGATGGGAAGAGGTGTGTGCCAAGTCCTGAAGGAGACAGGCTGTGACAGGACCAGAGGGGACTGCCCTTTGGAGCATTATAGCCTGGAGTTTCACCTAAATGCTGACAGAAAAGGGAAACTCTCCCATGGCCAGAAGAGAAGTTCTTTGAAGGAGGCAGGGGTCCTGAGGACATTCCTCTTTTCCATGTCTTCAATTCACACCTTTGCAAATAAAATCATAATTAAAATGCACAAGCAATTAAAACCAGAGGGACTTGACTGAAAGGAGCAGTTCCATCCCTGTCCAGGCAGCCAGGAGGGGCCAGCTTGGGCCTGTCTGCCCTGGCAGGCCGGCTGCAGAGGGGCGGGACTCCACGGCTGGGTGGTGGCCCTGCTGCTCTCAGCTCTTGTCGCCACAAGCCCTGTCCACATTGAATGGCAGGAAGCTTCATGGGAGGGTGGAGCTGTAGCACACAGAGCCAGTCACCTAAGCCCAGGTGACCAAGGGACTGGGGCTCACCCTAGAATGTCAACAGCTGAACTCACTGGGTTAAGAKAACTCATCATAAAATCACAGAAGCTGCAGCAAGGGTATAAAAAGATCAGCCATCTGCCCCTACACTGCTGCTGATGCCCCGAGCAGCGCCATGGCAGGGGGGCGGGGGCGGGGCGGGGGCGAGGATGGGGGCTGGGGGTGGGGCACAGCTTGTCACCGGATCTCAGCTTCCACACTGGGTAACAGTGCCAAAGCAGCGATGGTGACACTCCGCAGCTGGCAGCTGTAGCACCGGTATCAGGAAAGCAGCTTTGACAGGGGTTGTCCAGTCAGCCGATTAGACACAAGTCAAAGCAAAGGCCCTAACGGCTCCCACGGATCCATCCTCGCTCACACCACGTGATCCTTACTTCATCCCAGAAGAATTCTTTGAAAGGAAAATGCCAGCGGAACCCAACATTGTGAAACCGTACCGATTTGGCAGGTGACAGGGGCCCTCTGCATCACTCCGGAGACCTGCGTGCTAGTCCAGATCTTAACCTCAGGCATGTCCTAAGATAAGCTGCCGTGTGCTCCCCCCTGAATCCGCTCAGCCCTCACACGCACCGTCAGTGGAGCGTCCTGTGCACACATAGGCTGCTGGCTGCAGTTGGCTGCATGCCGGCTCCGTTCCCCAAGGACATTATTAATAGAAGTTTGTCCTGGGCCAGCAYGGCCCTTGCAGAGGCAGGTGCCGGCTCTTTCCCCGCACGTTGCTTCCCACCCGCCCGCATGCATGTTCTTTGCACAATTCCAGCCATCGTATTTTTGGACCTGCTACTGCAAGCAATTCCAGCCTTGAGATCTTTCAATTCCTCTTTCAGGAAAACCCAGAGTCCCTCCGGAGGAAGACCAAAGAGGGGCCCCACCCCTCACCTCCAATCCAATTTAGGGACGGGCAATCTTAGGAAGCCTTTGAGTTTCAAATCACTGCGGATTTTTTCCCACGGGTGCTTTCTTTTCGGGGAGCAGGGGAAGGTTTAGTTTGAACACGTCCTCGAAGGGCTTCCTTCAGAGGGAAGGGATCTTAGCGGAGCCCACTCAAGGGCACGCCTTCTGCTCCTGAAAAGGAGAGGACCTGGAGGCTCGAGAATGGAGAAGTACAGGGGGTAGGAATAAGGCTCGGTGTCTTAGAGTTCTAGGGTGCACGTGGTGGCGCGGTCCACACAAGGATCCTTAAATCTCCAGAAAGGATGTTAGGGGTTCCACAGTCCCCGGGACTCCTGGACCTGCACAGGGTGGGAGTCAGAACTTGTGGCACCCAAAAGTATGGGTTCTGGGACACACAGACCCCCCACCCCGAGACCTTGGCGCCCGCTCACCGTCTCGGGGTCGTTCTCGAACACCTCTCTGGCCTCCTCCTTGCTGCACACCTCCTCCACGCACTCCCGTTCCAGGTGGCCCTGCTTGGCCTCTTCGAAGACTTGGTAGGCGCGGCGCTGCCTGGGCCGCAGGAACTGCGCCGCCTCACGCGCCCGCAACAGCACAGCTGCAGAAAGAAGGGTGTGCGTGCAGTCAACCTGCACCCACTCGGGCTCAGGGATTCCGGGGACCATAATGCCTGTGTGTCTGGGATGCTCCGGGTCCGTGATGCCTAAAGCCCACAGGTCCAGGGCCAGGACGCCACGGTATCTGGGGTACCCGGCACCGGTACAGCTTGGAGCCCCACACCACGGGGTGGTGGGTTTGGGGGACCCCGCGGTACTCACTGTGCGAAGACTCGGAGGCCAGCAGGAGCAGCAGAAGCGCAGTGCCCAGGGCGGGCCCGGGCGGTGGCGGCATGGCGAGGCCCGGGCCGGGGAGCCCGGCAGCCGGGAGCGTGCGGTCAGAGGACCCGGGAGGCTGAAGCGAGGCGCGGACGCCRCGGGACACGGGCTCCGGTCATCCTGGCCAAGCTGCGGTGAAGGTCACATCCCTGCGGCGGCAGCGCCGCACCCGGCGCTCGCTCGCTGCGGTTCTGGGCCGTGAAGGAGGCAGCGGGTGAGGGCGGGGCTTTGGGGCGTGTGGGGTGGGGCCTAGGGCGAGTGGGGCGGAGCCTTTGGGGGCGGGGCCGAGCTGGGTGAGGCAAGGCAGGCCGACTGGTTCGACTCCAGTATCTTCAAAATTTCACTGCCATTGTGACCTAGAATGCGGTAAAATGAAAGGAGAATTGTATCTGGGCGTCCTGCCCAGATACAATTTGACCGTTTTCTATCCTCCTCTGCAGACATCGCTTTTGGAATCTTCATTCTTGGGCACATTTTTTAAAGGGATGTAACACCCACTAAGGAAACAATAACTGAGGCCACACCCGGTGGCATGGAGGTCCACAGAGTAAGACGTTATTCCCTCTGTAATCTGATTTCCACACCACAGGCTGAAAGCAGCATTGTGTATTTTCCAGTACCAAAGCTTCCTGGCTCCTGTCTCAGAATAGCAAGGTCATAGGCAAACACACACACACACACACACACACACACACACACTCACACACACACACACACAGACCTTGCAGACCAATTGCAGAGTGCAGATATAAGGCCTCAACATTTTGCTAGAAAAGGATAGGGAGTCACCCCCCTTTTCTGGGTGAATGCACCCCAGATTCTTGGGAGCACACATGGTCATCACTGGTGGGATTCTTTAAGGTCATTCGTTTGAAGGCGGGGCTAAAAAATATGTTAATTTTAGAGAAATGAATGTCATGGGAATCGTCTTGAAAGAGAATTAAAAATTGGATAAGCCATCTGTGCCTGCTTCCAGACCAGAATCACGGCACTCCCAGGAAACCAAGCCAAAAGCCTCTGAAGCACAGAGAGCACCCCGAATTCCCTAAGGCTGCCCCCGGCCTACAAACACCATGTGCTTCGGAAGAATATTTGCCATATGAATTTTCTGTTCTTTCTTAAGAAGAAACACTGGTTTCAAAAGTGTTGTTGGCTATTCATGAACACTCACTGCAAGCCAAGCAGAGGCCCACCATTTCTGAGGGTTTTAAGGAACAGGCATGGACAGAGGTCAAGTGGTTGGCATGTCTGCAGCAGCTGCCTGTGCACCTGTGGAAGTTTGGAGAYGAGAAGTTTTTTCCAATTACTTGAACRTCCTCCCCCCACAACCCCGCCCCCCAGGAGAGACAGCTTCTCTGGCTTCTGTGGTGTGGCCCTGACTCAGATGACCAGGACTCAGCACCACCTCAACTAGATGGAGTCATCCAGGTCCTTTTGGCTTCTTTTAGCTTGGACCTCAGTCTCCCCTACGTTCCCAATGCATTCTTTCTGCCGAGCATCCCAGTGAAGACGCCTCACATTATATAGAYGTTGATTTAATAAACAGCATCCTCTTGCATTTGACTTAGAACACGAAGCAAGGAAGGAGCCAATGTGGAGGGAAGTGAAAGACCCGATGGAGGTCTCTGTAACGGAGTCATTGGCACAAACAAACAAACAAACAAACAAACAGAAAATTCCCTAAGGCAGACATGGGAAATCAGTAAGAAACAACCCGGGGAGGTATTTCACATTCGATGTGCCCTCAGATGGGACTGGTGAGGCTCAGCCCCACAGGGCAGGAGGTCGGAGCCGTGTGGGCGTTGTGAACAAGCTGCCTATGGAAAGGAAAGCTGGCTGCGCCTCCTGTCAGGAATAAGCTCGGGTGGGTTGTGGAGGTTGGATGGAAGCAGGGTGTCTGGACAGAACTGGTTCTGCATGGACCCCAAGGCCACTTCTCTGTTCAATACACTTGAGCTGAGAAGCTCTTGTTTTTCTTTAAAAGTTGTCTTCCTGGAAACAAACCGACATTTAGTCTGGTTTCTGTTTGTGGTTCGATGTCCTTAACCAATATATGGGAATGTCTGTAAGTTGTGTCTATAAGATAGTTTTTGATATACCTGAGGCCCAGGTGTTTGCCTGTGTAGTAAGATGACACAACAGGATCCAAAGAGTGCCTGTGCCCTTTGCTAATTCTTCCTCAATGTCCCTAACACCCTGAGTTCCCATTCTCTGGAAAACAGCTTCTGCTACGACAGAGAAACTCAGTTTCTGCATTACATGAAACAAATCTATATTAGCCACGTTTTTTTGCTTGGCCTTTTCGACCAGCATATTCTCATTTTTGCTCACTATAGTCTGTTATATGTCACTATATTCTGTTCTATGGCTATATTACCTATCGATGGACATTAGAGGATTTTTGAAAGATTTATTTTTTATTTATTTTATATGAGTACTCTGCAGCTCTCTTCAGACACACCAGAAGAGGGCACTGGATCCCATTACAGATGGTTGAGCCACATGTGGTTGCTGGGATTTGAACTCAGGACCTCTGGAAGAGCGAGCAGCCAGTGCTCTTAACTGCTGAGCCATCTCTCCAGCCCGAGTTGTTTTTTTTTTTAAATCAGACAATAGGTTGTGAACACTTAGAGACCATTTATGCATAAATTATCATGTGCTGGTATACCTTCATTTCTCTTGAACTTTCTTTTTATTTTAATATRAAGTTTATTTAAACAAGAGGCTTGGCTCCAAAGGAGAATGATTTAGGATCATTCTGTCCAAGAGTGGTTTACCCCTAAAGACAGACTGCCCTGCATGTAACAACCATGTATAAAAAAGGTTATAAAATTGTCCTTGGTTTTATAATGGAAGATGAAGAACATTAAAATTCTTCCATCAAATGAGGTATGTAAGAATTTTATGTTGTTGGGTTCTTTTGTTTAAATGATGAGAAGAAAATAACTTACTGGAATATAAGGAGTGGGACAAGCGTGCCACTAATGGGGGAAGAGGGGTGTTCCACAGGACCGGTCCCTCCCTCCAGACCAGCCCATCTGATGTCAACCAGAACAATGTTGGCCATTTAGTTCAACAAAGAAAAAGAGCAATGTGCTTGTGCACAYACACCAGGTACTTTATGTACAATAAAGAAATGGGGACAAGGAAATGAAAGAATGGAGAAAACTGTACCGTAGTAGCCAGGGTGTGGTGGAACCAAATCTTGGCTTTCTAGTTGAGAGTGAGAGCTCCCACGGCCCCCATGGCCCCCTTGGCTCCCGTGGCTCCTGTGGCTCCCGTGGCCCCCTTGGCTCCCGTGGCCCATGTGGCATTTGGTCTATAACAAAATTCCGGAGGAAAGTAGTAGGTTCCCTTTTCAGTAGACACCTCCTGTCTGCTGCTGGAAATACCAATCATGTCTTCATCCCCCATTTCCAACTGTGCAGGTGTGTGTGTTTTGTTGATTGGCTGCCCATCAGATCAGAATCTGATTGATCTGCCTCACTGACAAACCCAGTCGTTCCCAATAGGCTCTCAAGAGTTTACTAGTAGCCGGGCGTGGTGGCGCACGCCTGTAATCCCAGCACTCTGGGAGGCAGAGGCAGGTGGATTTCTGAGTTCGAGGCCAGCCTGGTCTGCAGAGTGAGTTCCAGGACAGCCAGGGCTATACAGAGAAATCC
>BDUI01005876.1:25297-48573 GCA_002335545.1 Apodemus speciosus
AGAGAGAGAGACAGAGAGAGAGAGACAGAGACAGAGACAGACAGAGACAGACAGAAAGAGACATACACAGACAGGCAGGACAGAGAGACAGAGACAGACAGAGAGAAAACTGAACATTTTTGTTATTTTCTTGCTACTCTCCTTTCTTCCTGGTTTTGATTGGAGTCAGAGTCTCATGCAGCTCAGACTGGTCTCAACATCTGTTGCCTCCACCTCCTGGGTTCTGGAATTATAGAAAAGTTTTTCTTGTTATTCTACCACAATAAATGGACAGCACTTCAATGTAATTCTTTTTTAAAAGTTAATGGCATATGTATGCATATGTGTGCGTGGAAGCTTGCAAAGGCCAGAAGAGGACTCTTGATACCATGGAGTGGCAGTGAGTCCTCCTGCTTGGGCACTGGGACCCGAACTAGTCCCTCCCTCCTCACTGCTGAGCCATGATCCCAGCCCAATCAGTTTAATTCTTTTAAAAAGTGAATTAGGTCATATTTCAAAATTGTTTTTGACCCTTTTGAAATGAAGTTATTTTTATTCTTCAGGACTGGATTGTAGACCGTGATGTGATCCTCCCATTAGAATATTAGTCATACTTTGCTATTTTTATTTCCTGAACAAAGTGTTCTCATCTGTATTCTCTGTCTTGGCTGCCCCACATGTTAAGTGTCACTCCAAGGGAGACATTATGAAAAAATAATCATAAGCCAAACCTTGTGGCTCCGTGAACACCGTTATATTAAAGAAGCAGAGTCCTGAAATACATCTCAGCTTTGGAGTCAGAAAACAGGTTTGAAAACATTCAATGAGTATTTTACATGAGTCGCCCAAATCTGTTTAAGGTTTAAGTAGCTATGGGTATCTGAGAAGGGATATATTTTCTTATAAGTAAAACAAACACACACAGGTGTCAACATTTTCCCTTGGAGATTGACTTTAAGATAATAAGTTCCATAGGCTTTATAGACTATTCAGAAAGGATGAGATTAGACAGATGAGAATCAGCCTAGCTGTTCCAGGAGCTGGGAAGAGGAAGAGCAGATGACTGCTAAGGGCTGAGTGGTTTCCCTTTGGGTGATGAAATTGTGCTCATGCTCAATGGTGGTGGGGATTGTGCAACATTAAATCCTATTGACAATTGCATGTGAGGGTATTTAATGCTTGATGAGTCATATGTCAATAAAATGTATTTAAGACAAGAGTTCTCTTTCCTCCAAAATAAAATGCTGATTTTTCTCCCTTTAGAATCCATTTCTGGAAGAAACCCTGTTCACTTACCAGTTTTAAAAGTAGGTTTAAAGAGCTAGATAATCGGTTCAGGGATTAAGGTCACTCATTGCCCTTACAGAGGATCCAGGTTGGATTCCCAGCACCCACATGGTGTTTCGCAATGTTAYTCCAGTTCAGTGGAGATTGATTGGCACTCTTTTCTGACCTCCGTGGACACCAGGCACAGATGGGGTGTACTTACATACAAGCAAAACACTCACACACATAAAATAAATCTAAAATAATAATAATAAATAAAATGGATTTAAGTGTCTTCTCACCCCAGATTTGCTCAAGAATGTTTCTTAGCAGACATGGTGTAGTCACCATTCTAGAGAGACCAATGGGCGTGGACACTGAGGTGGAGGCTTCTCTGGACTCCACATCCAGAACCTGTGTCAAAGCGAAGTCAAAACGAATCAAGTTCAAGAACACTTCTGGAAAATAAAAGCTGTTTCTCTCATTTGGTGACTATGCTTTTGATGGGATATTGTCATATTCTGGGCATGAAAATGGCTAAAAGTCATTAGAAGCAAATAAAACAAGTGGGGTGTGACAGCCACATGGTGTATGACTGATTCTCATAAGACAACTTTAATGTTGGTTGGAGGTGTAGTTGGGGCAGAGTCGGCATTCGGGGAGTTAAGCAAGAAGAGTAGTTCATGGCTGTGCTGACTCTGTGCTGGGAAAGAAACGCTTCCTTTGCTGGTGTATTCCTCATAAAAGTCCCGCTGCTTTATTATATGCCTGGTTTGTGGGAGATGACGTGGCAGCTTGGAAATATCACTAGAAGAATGTCGTCCAGTACATGGTCTTAAAGCAGCCTCCATTTGCAGGCCCACTAGCTTAGTGGAAGAGGTAATTTGGGCAAACAGGACACATCTGAGAAGAGCAGGAATATGTGTGTTTGCACTTCTCTACTTAAGCTGAGCTTACCCAAGTGTAGGCGGATCCTCAGTGTCATGGATACCAAGACATAATACCGTTGCCGCTGTGTGAGACCTCCGTAATCTCTGAAGCATTCCAAGGCCTCTAGTGTGGTTACACCTATTCACAGCCAGCTAGCTGTTCTCGTACGCTTTGCAGTGGAATTAGAGCTCCTTCCTTGGCCATGGCTGCCCTGGAGAACAGCATTGGAGACTGAAGTCCTCTGTGGTCTGAAAAAAATCCCCGTCTCTTCAGCCTGGTACTGGGATGCAGCTCAGTTCTCATTTGCTTGCACATCTGAAGCAAATATCTCTCACCTCTCACCACCAAATGTTTCCCTGTTTTCAAGTTCAAATCCTCCCAAACCCACACTCTCCTAAGACTCTTTTTTGGCCCAGCTCACATTAACATAGGATTGCTGAACACCTCTAGACATTTTGTTTCTTATATCATTTAGATTTTTAAAGTGCCACTGTGCCATGGGTATCAGTTTCATCCTAGTTAGTAATCATTGTTATTTGGAAAAGATTGTAGGCTATCCCACAAAAGTTCATATCCTGGAAGCTTGGTCCCCAGTGTGGTGGTGTCRAAGTGGTGAGGTTTTTAGGAGAGAATCGAAAGGCAGGGATTCCATGTCATGAATCGTATCATAGCATATGAAGATTTGCTATGAACATATTAACATATGAAATACCCACACTATGGGAAAGCTCCCTGAGATTGGATTTGTGTGTATGTGTTTATATGTGTATGCATGTGTATATGTGTGTGTTTGTATATGTGTGTATTTGTTTGTGTATGTGTGTATGTATACATGTGTTTGTATATGTATATGTGTGTATGTGTATATATGTGTGTATGTGTGTATATATATGTATATGTGTGTATGTTTGTGCTATACACATGTGTTTTATTTTATTTTTTAATTTTATAATCATGTGTCCTTTTGTCACTTAAAACATTCTTCACTGAGAATTTCATATATGCATACAACAAAATATAACCATATACATTCCTCCACTTCTCATCTCTCATGTTTATGTCCTCTCTTTTCTTAATAACCTATCAAGCAAAATTAATGTTGTTCATATATGCATGGATGTGGGTATGTCCATCAGGGCATGGCCACACCCACAAAGAAGAACGATTCTCCCTTCCCGGCAGATATCAAATGTCAATGGCTCCTCAGATAGGGGTGGAGAACGTGAGATCCTCCCCAACCCGTGTTGGAGTTCTGGTTGGCTTGCTCTAGTGCAAGTCTGTTCATGAGTGTCATCCTTCTGCTGTGATGATCCCTGAGGTTTGATGGAGGAGAACAGTTGATATAGACATCCAGTCAAGTCACTTTCATGGATCTACATTGATTGGTAGGCTCCTGCTCATCGCCAGGGGACGTTCCTTTGAGCAAGTGCAGGCAGCTCAGGTCTGTTGGTATGAACATTAAATATTTAGAAGGCAGTTCTATTACATTGTCATTTAGCAAAATAAAAATAGTAAGTTACACCTACTAGGACCTAGAACCAAGCCATGGGTTTTTGACCAGGTTTGCAGTACCAGACACGATTTCTATTCTGTGGAATAGGAATAGTCCTCACATACAATCAGAAACCTGTTGCTTACCCTCTAACCATCTTTACATCAGGGGCAGTCTTGCCTGGCTGGTTGGCATAGAGCATGGACCCAGCACTAGTGAAGACTGCGGATGTCTGTTCCCTCCCGTCAACCTGCATAGCACTTCCTCACTGTAAAAGCTCATCAGCAGGTAGGACATTTTCCTGTTGTATGAAAGTGAAGATTGGATTTTAATGTATGGCTGCATACACTGCCCACTTAAGTGTCCTCCACATGTGATTAATATTCTATCAATACTAACTGCGTATAGTTAACTAACAAGACTTAGCATGTAGTCAAGGACAAAAGACCGTTCTTTTGTAATAAAAGTCTAATAAAAAGCTGGCAAGCTGTCTCAGTGGGTAAAGGTGCCCAGTGCTAAGCCTAACAACTCAAGTTTAATCCCCAGGAGTCTCACGATAGAAGAATACAAACTTGATCAAGTTGTACTTTGACTTCCAATGTACACACACACACACACACACACACACACACACAAATCACAAATGCTTAAGATATTAATAAAACACCAGTTCCCAGGGAGAGATTTTTAAAGATTATAGGCCATGGTTTCTGGAATTATGTGCATACAAATATACACAGACAAACAGATAAGAAAAGATATTACAGTTACTTTTGAAAATATTTACCCATAAATGTTTCATACCAGGAAACTGTCACACCAAATGACTGAGTAACCTATAATCCTTTCAACAACACAAGTGATCTGCAGAGACTCAACGCGATGTCCAACATCACAGGGTTTGAGACCTTGAGTTCAATCGTAAAGCTCATTTTCTCCTGAGGAAAATAAGCAAGGGAATAGAAGCTCCAGATTCAACTGCTTGGTGTTTTGGCATGACATGCGCACTCTGTGTGAACATGACATGCGCACTCTGTGTGAACGTGACATGAGCACTCTGCAGAGATGTGACATGTACTCTATGTGAACGTGACATGCGTACTCTGTGTGAACATGACAAGAGCACTCTGCAGAGATGTGACATGCGCACTCTGTGTGAACATGACATGAGCACTCTGCAGAGATGTGACATGTACCCTATGTGAACGTGACATGTGCACTCTGTGTGAACGTGACATACATGCTCTGTGTGAATGTGGAAAGACAATTCATCAAGGAGAATTGAAGGAAAAAAAGACATAAAGAGACTTTGCAAATTTCTCTTTTGACTCAATTTTTCTAAAGTTAATTTCTGCATCCATCCATTGTTAAGCTAAGAAGACACTATATTTGTTCACAAACATTATTAAGGGGTTCATTGATCAGCTTAAAGGGTCTTCAGTGAAGCCAAAACCAAAACCTGCTGAGTGTAGAACACAATGTAAGCAAGGCAGGGAGAAAGCCAAACTTGAATTAATACCCAGAATTAAAATGATAAATTAAGATGGGTTGAGTGAGAAAATGTTCCCCGTTGGCTTGCGTATTTCAGCACTTGTTTCCCTATGTAGTCGCATGTGCAGACGTGATGCAGTTGCAAGAGAGTGCATGTCCCTGGGACCAGTCATGAGCGTTCATAGTCGCACACTGTTTCCGGTTCGCTGCCTCTCAGCTTCCGGCTGCCCTACCTCCCCTGCCGCTCTGGACTCTCCCGGTGGAAACGCCATCCCAGATAAACATTTTTTTCTGATGTGTTTTCCCCAGTCATGGTATATTATTACAACAGGAAAAAATATATATCTATAAAGTTTAATTTTCATAAATTATGAGGAAAATATTTTCTAAATTATTGGGCTTAAACCCATCTGTGTGGCATAGCTGGCAAAATGCAGGCTTCCGGTTCTTTCTTTACGTGCTAATCCCCGGGACAGGAAGGCAATTCTGAGGCACAGTGACCACTCGTTTGTGTGTAGGTGGAGTTCATAAACCAAATAACAACAAACACTGGAACCCACACTTACTCTATGGCATCTGTTCAAACCTCTTAAAACCAGGCTTGCTTTCCGGTCTGATGTATAAGCCGCCCGTACACAAACCAAGAACGAATGGCATGGTGTGGATGATATTTACAGTTCAGTGTATACTTCCTGACCTCTCTGCCCAGCAGAACATTATGAAGGGGTACAGAATATTCTGCAGTAGTGAACAGTCCACTCCAGTACATTTGGACCTCTCTGGTTTTTAAGTTGAGCTATGCATTTTCCTTTGCTGTGAAAACAAAAACACATTTTAAAAAGGAGCTAAAGCTATTTTTCTTACTACGGGAGCTCTGACTGTGCATTCACAGTGCTTGGTACGCAAGAGGGACTGAATTCTACTTCTTCTGAAATAGGGAGTATAGCAATGTTTGGGTTTTTTTTTTTTAAAGATTAGCAAGCATTAGTGTTTTAATTGGAATAAATACACATCACTTGGATTTATGTATTCTACCAGTATGTGCAGTGTGCTCAGGAGGTCTTAGGAAGATTGAACAAATGAGTCTGGGCCACTGCTCTTTGGTTTTATTGAATTTGCAGAAAAGTAAAGTCAGCTGGTTGTTGCCTACGTGTTCACAGGAAACAGTTCAGGAGGGATATCTTAATTTACTCGTGGTTTACTGTTCTTCAGTATTAAACACAAATAGGACCCTCTCACCCAGAAGTGGATTTCAAAACATTGGACAACAGAAATAGGTTAATTTAGCCACCCAAAGCCACCCAACACCTTGTCCCGACAACAATGGGCACAAAGGAGTGAGGGCCTGCACTGACCTGGCGCATCTACTAAGACGTGTCTGAACCCCAGCCAGTTTTAGAGTTTCCTTTCTACAAAATAATATTTGCTCCTGCTAGTTCTTGAATGGTTTTGTAGCTGACATTTTATTCTTTGAGTAGATTTCTTCTGACTCTCCATTTCCTTATTTAAACTTCACCCCTCTCTATGGAGCACGTCCCACAAAATAAAGGAAATAGCCCTGATCCTCCCTACCGCCCACCAGTGACCGGATGAAATCAGCATGTCCTTAATTTTCCCTGCTTGCCTCCATGCACATGCTCTTAGATTCTACGTGGTGAACGTGTGGAGCTGGCTTGGGTAGCCATTCCTCTTTGGTGCTTTCCCATTTCTCCTGTCTTTACTAGAATTTCTGCCAAGACACCCACCATGAGTTCCCCAGCACAACAAACACAGCATCCTCTAAAGCAGGTGACTGCCTCTGTGCTGATCCAGATTATGAATAAATATGGCGCTTTGGACACGTGAAAGCTGAGGTTTATTTCGACATAGAGAAGCTTCCGCCATGTTTAATGAGCAGATCTTAAAGTAAAACACAAGTAGATCTTAAAGTAAAACACAAGTAGGATCTTAAAAGATGAGATGTTTCAACTGCGGCTTCTCCACTGACTCGGGTGACTTGGTACTCTCCAGTGTCTTACCGAGTATGACTCAGTGCGGGTGAGAAGTGGGGCCGGGTGGAAGCCTGTCATGTGCACACTCACATGCTCAGTCACATGTGCTAGTAGGATTTAACCTCCAGACAGCAGCACTCAACGCCTCCATTAAGCTCTGAGCTGTCTRCTCCTTCCTCTCATCAGGGCATGGAAGGGAGGCTAAAATAAAAAAGTCTTCACAGCCTTTTCTTAACCTTCTGGAATCCAGAACAAACTATAATCCAGAGGGGATCACAGAATGGAGAACACTAGATTTATTCCCTTCTCTTTATATTAACTGTTACAGTTGCACTTGACTTTCTCTGATGACAGTTGCTGCTATCTCTACCTGGGGCTGAAGGCTGGCTTGGGGGAACAAGGCCTTTGCTACTGCTGAGCCCAATGACATGAGTTTGATTCTCAAGACCTTCATGGTGGAAAGAAAAAATCAAATCCCCCCACAATTGTCTTTGACCTCTGTACAGGAGCCTTGGAATATGTGTCTCCTCACCCCACTGACGTAGGACTAGGAGTTGGCTCAGGACCCAGGGGGGCGAGGGCAGAAACAGGCGAATTCTTAGAGTTTGTTGACTGGCCATCCTAGGAGAATCAGTGAGCCCCAGTTTCAAAGAATAAAAGAATAAAAGAGTAATCAGGGAAGACTCCCAGTGTTGGCCTCTGGCCTCCTCAGGGTGTCTGGACATATACACACAAGAAGCCCCCTCCAACAAAAAACTTAAAAGGTTTGCTTTTGGGTTAAAATCATATAGAATGTGGATTCAGATTTGTGGATTTAATTGTAGGGATTTTTGGTTGTTATTGTCTTGTTTTTTCATATGTGTTTGTTTGTTTGTTTGTTTGTTTTTGAGACAGGGTTTCTCTGTGTAGCTCTGGCTGTCCTGGAATTCACTCTGTAGACCAGGCTGGCCTCTAACTCAGAAATGCACCTGCCTCTGCCTCCCAAGTGCTGGGATTAAAGGCGTGCGCCACCACTGCCCGGCTCCCTGTTTTTTTTCTGAATTGTTTGATCTTAAGCAATTTATTTAACCCTGGGCTTATTTCAGTTTTAACCTACAAAATGGAAATAAAACACTATAGGGTATCTCAGCACACACTCAAGGCCTCTATGAATTCTGTTTAGTGGTAGCTCTCACTTTGGCGCCAAGGATTCTAAAAGCACAGGTGCATATGATACACTGCTAGAGCCATGTTCATCACTTCCAGGATGCTGCTCAGTCATGTRCGTCACTGCCTGGATGCTGCTACAGCTGCGTGCATCACTTCCGGTGCCAAGTGTGTCTCTTCACAGAGATGGATGCTCTCGATCTGTCTGAAGTCCCTGGGGTTCCAGCGAGGACACTGGCACAGATCGATGAACAGTATATCCAAGATTTAATGTCTGGTGAGTAGAGTCTGGTGTTTAAATCTATGCAGCTTGGTCTGAGCCTCTAGAATTAACAGCTTCTTTATTCACACTTATAAATGACATTTATTGTGTTTTCTTTGTGCCTGCACTGTTTTAAGAGGTTGATGTGGAATGTTTCATTTATTTGTATGACCTTGTGAAGAAGATTATTACTTCTGTTTTTTGGTTGACAAAACTAAGATTCTTAGAAGTCACATGTGCCTGGTGTGGTAGCACACACTTAATTCCAGAAGGCAGAGGCAGGTGGATCTCTGTGAGTTCCTGGCCAACCTGGACTACACAGCAAGTTCCAGGCTAGCTAGGGTTACATAGTGAGACCCTGTCTCAAAACCAGAACAAAATGAAATAAAAATTAAAGATTCAAATTTTCTACCCAAGATCACAGATCTACAAATTAGCAGAATCAATATTCCTAACTTCCCTAACTGTAACTTGTGTTCAAAATCATCCAAGGTGTATGCTCTTGGCTTCCTACAAAACGAATGGAAAATTACAATTAAGTCATTTATGGTACTTTTTATAACCTCTCCACTAAATCGTATCAAAAAGATATCTTGAAAACAGTCAAAGGCAAATATTTTTAAAATTCAAATATTTGCCTTAATTATAACTGGTGAGAAAATACCAGAGAGGAATTTGTCATGTTCATAAACTAATGTTTGGGGCAGGTGTGGAGAACACTGAGGCATGTGTTTTGACTGCAGCCCGTGGGAGGGTAATAAGCTCTGAAATTGAAAGGCCGTGAGTCAGGAGAGGCCGTGAGTCAGGAGAGGCAGGGTGCAGACAAATGGTGGAGGGTGGAGGAGTACTCAGATCTGGAGCAAGCTTCCTGGACTGCCGGGCACCCGCTGGGAACACTGAAGGGAGACAGGGCTCCCAGGTGGCTTGGGGACATTCCTGGAACTATGCTGTGCCACACTGAAACTAGGGAGAGCAGGAAATGCTGGAGCACAGCCTCACACGCCCCTGAAGGTATGCGAGGAGATTAGTAGTACTGTGACCATTGTGGTAGTTTTGTTGATAAAAATCCAGAGACTGGACATATACAGCAGGAAAAAGAGCAGAGTGCTGCTGTTCTCATGGTGAGTGACTCTCCCAGGCACTGTGAGAAGGAAGGCAGCCACAGCGAGACCGGGCTTTGCATGACTGTCTCAGTCAGGCTTTGTATTCCTGCACAAAACATCATGACCAAGAAGCAAGTTGGGGAGGAAAGGGTTTATTCAGCTTACACTTCCACATTGCTGTTCATCACTAAAGGAAGTCAGGACTGGAACTCAAGCAGGTCAGGAAGCAGGAGCTGATGCAGAGGCTGTGGAGGGATGTTTCTGACTGGCTTGCTTCCCCTGGCTTGCTCAGCCTGCTCTCTTATAGAACTCAAGACTACCAGCCCAGGGATGGCACCACCCACAATGGGCCTTCTCCCCTTGGTCACTAATTGAGAAAATGCCTTACAGATGGATCTCATGGAGACATCTCCTCAAGGGAGGCTCCTTTCTCTGTGATAACTCTAGCTTGTGTCAAGTTCACACACAAAACCAGCCAGCACAATGAACCAATTCATGAGAAGGGAAAAAAGTCTGTTGTGGGGGAGAGTCAGAGGGGTGAGAACTGTGGGAGCTCCTGGTGCTCATGACCTGGAGGAGCTTCTGTTCTGGATCAGGCTGTGTTGTGTGACTTCGGTGAAACTGCATGGACATACATAGACACACACACACACACACACACACACACACACACACGAGTAGATGCATACTTTCATACAGAGAGAGGTTGGAGGTGCATGATGCGATCTACACACGGTCACTAGCCTTCCAGACACTAATGCTGTCATCTCAATTTTATTCCGTGAGAATTTCATATGTACGTGGAATGCGTTTTGATGAAATTCATGCCTGGCTCCCTCGCCTTGGGTTTCTTCCCATCCCTCCATCACTTTTTCTCTCAGCTTCATGTGCTCTCTGTTAGCATTTCTTCTAGGCCTCGCCCCACAGTTACGGGGCAACAGCCAGGTGTGGCGGACTCAGTATAAAAGGGGATGCTTGCCCCCTCCTCACTCTCTTGCTCTCTTACCCTCTTACTCTGTCTGTCTGACCCTTCCTTCCCCGTCCCCTCCACTCTCTCCACACTCTCATGGTGGCTGACCTCTTTTCTTCTTCTTCCTCCTTCTCCTCCTCCTCCTCTTCCTCCTCCTCCTCCTCCTCTTCCTCCTCCTCCTCCTCCTCCTCCTCCTCCTCTTCTTCTTCTTCTTCTTCTTCTTCTTCTTCTTCTTCTTCTTCTTCTTCTTCTTCTTCTTCTTCCTCTTCCTCTCCCTCTTCCTCTTCCTCTTCCTCTTAGTCATCCTCTTCCTCTTTTCTTCTTCTTCCTCTTCCTCTTCCTCTTCCTCTTCCTCTTCTTCTTCTTCTTCCTCTCCTTCTCCTTCTCCTCCTCCTTCTTCTCCTTTATTCTTCTTCTCTTTCTCCCTCTCCTCATCTCCTCCTCTCCCTCTCCTCCTCCTCCTTCTTCCCCCCTCTCTCCCCCTTTCTCTGTCCCTACTACCCCCTCAATTCCCCTCCCCATGCCATAAATAAACGCTATTCAATACTATGTCCATCCTGTGGTTGGTACCTCAGGAGGAAGAGATGTCTCAGCATGGGCCTGCAGAGGCAACCCCCCGCACACACACACCTCACCATACAAACATATTCCTGGTTCTTCCTTTTCTTTTTTTATAAAACACAAAATTCTTTGTAAGCAAACAAAAAAAATAATCCCCTTCAAAACCTGACAGACAGATTAACACCCAAGTGAGTCTATTTGAGACTGCCTTTTTGCCATGGCTGTCTCCCAGAACACGGCTAGGCTCACAGGGCCTGCATCCATCTCTTCATATTAGCAGCTCAGCTTTATGCTCTGTTACTCAGTTAAATATGGAAATGACAAAGATGTGAAAATACCATTGGAATGAGTGTGTATTGCTTTATGCTCACGCAGGAGGAGTGCAACTAGAAGGACAGGCAGACACACAGGTGGACAGAGAGACAGGCAGAAGAACAGGCAGACAGACAGGAGTCTCAGACTTTTCCTCTAAAGACTAGAGGAATAACGTTTATATAAATAGGTGAAATGCATGGCTACACAGGATATAATTTCTGCTCTTTATAATCTTGGGTTTCTACTCACACCCTGTCAGTGCCTCCGGCCACTGGTTTTTGCACTTGGCACTGAGATCTCTGCGTATGTGCCAGTTTCTTCTGTGTTTGGCTGGCAAAAAAAAAATATGGTGGAAGATCTAGATGAGTCCAGGTCGTGCATATCGTGTGTGAGGAAGCTGAGGGGAAATCTTGCAGAAGCACCTATTTAGAAGCTAGCTCTAGAATCTGATCCTTAGTGAACACATTTTTTAACAGCACCTTGCATCTGGTGGGGACCCCTAACAGGAATGTCATGGTCTCTGTGCTTTGTCTCAAAGGTACAGCATTGACAAGACAATTTTTAATAAGATTATTGCATGATTAAAACAGCTCTTAATAACCATGGAGACTTTCTAAATGGAGAATTCTCTTTTATTTTTCCTATAATTTAATAAAAATAAAAACATTTTTTCTTTGTTTGAGTTCAGATTTTCTTCCTGGTTGGTTGATGATGTGTCTGTGACTCACTGAGCCAGTGGCATTGGTGGTGACATTTACCCGGAGGCGGCGAGAGGACAGAAGCTTGCATCTGAGGTGACTGCATAGGGGAGGAAATGAATCAGCCTCCCCTTGTGCGATGGAGGGCGAGCAGCTCCCCAGAGAGGGGCGGCTCTCTTCCTCCTCAAAGATTTCAACACAGCTCCTCTGTTTCCACTCTCTGCCACCATTGCCAGGGATTCACGTGGACACCAGAGAGGCAGGTCACTGACTTACCCACTTTCACACCAGAGAATGTTTTGAACTCAGGACCAATGGCAGTTTTCATGCAGTGCACAAAATTTTTTCATGTAGTTTACAAGAAAGAAAATTCACACATATGTATGTGGTTTATATCTAAGAAGCAAGTCAACTTTCTTGTGGATTTCCTACCCTAGCAATCTATAGCTCTGACACAAGTATACTCTGGAAGGTATAATGGGTTCCATTCCTGATAAAGGCACTGCTTAACTGAAAATATTATAAATAAAACACTGCTAATCTGACTAAGCTACTGAGCTTCACAGCTTAGTCAAGGGAGTACACAATAGAGTGTAGACTGTTGACCCTCATGGTAAATATTGAAAATACAGCTTCAACTGTATGTAGCTTGCTTCTACACCATAATAAGCTCTAAAAACTGAATAATACTATGCTGTGCCATCGTATATCAGAGAACGTTGGTGTAGTTTTTGGTAAGCAGGTGCTGCAGGCCAGGCTTGGGTACATTTACTGAGAAATAGGTGTAGAGTATTGAGGAGTTCAGACATAGATGAATAGAATTCCAACAGACAGAGATGACCAGGGATCTTTGGGAGAAAAGGGGTTATGGCATCAATATCAATAGCTACTATTCGTAGAATACAGAGTACACATTTCTACCACAACTTCATGTGCAATGTTAAAATAAAAGCATAGGCCAAGGAGATACAGATGTTTATATGTAATAGTCTATGTATGGACAGTATGCAAGTGCTCTGTGCTAGCTTTATTTATTTGTTTAGAGGCTGGGTCTTTGTAAACTGTCCAGAGTGAACTTGAGCTCCAGGGATCCATGGTCTCTCCCACCTCAGCAGACCAGCTAAAACCACAACCATTAACCACTGTACCTGGCTGGAAATTTTGAAGACATTTTTATGATAAAATATGTATTCCACAGAGAACTGACAAAAGACGGAGTAAGAAAGTTTGGAAGCCTTGATATGGATGGGACCAACATAAACGGCCTCTCTAGAAGTGATGCCCTTGAAAATAGATTAGAAATGATGGGATTGAAAGCAGTGGGTGCTGTTAAACAACAAAGCTAGCAAAAGTGTACATTGCTTACAGAGGGTTGTACTTTACCCCAATGCGAGTGTTCGTCCTCTGGTCTGGGGAAGGAAGATTATTTTGGATGAAGAAAGACAGTAGCAGGTACTTTGATAGAATAACTTTGTACTGGGAAAGATACATAATACATAACAAACATACATATATACTATACATACATTACATATATACATATAAACACATACATACAATGCATCATTACATATATACATACAAACACATATATACACACATACTATACATCATTACATATATACATACAAACACATACATACATACATACATACATACATACATACTTAGATTAGAAAGAAAAATCATTTGAGTAAGACCACGAATGACTTTGGTGGTCAGTTATATTTAATTTAAGAAGTCTATAGGCGTAACCAGAAACAGGACTGACGCCAAGGAAATACAACAGAGAAGATCTTGAACCAGAATCTACGGTTTCCTGAATGCTGTGGGCAGGGAAGATTGGTTTTAGAATTGTTTGCAAGGAAAAAAAATGACTTTTAAAAAGTAATTTTAATCATTTAATTTTTTTCCTGATTATACTTTTACACAGAATTTTTTCAATGATGTTTTTAAAATGTGTTGAATTTTAGTAAATTGAGAAATTTGGTATTCTGATCCAAGAGTAATCTATATCAAAAATGATGGGAATTCTAGTAAAGCCTCCGAATTATCCTCTTGCATTGTATGTTTTCTTATATGAACACCAATGAAAGAATAAGCCACTTTTATAGATAGCCATGTGAAGTGGAAACTTAAGGGTTCTCTGGAATACCAGTGGGATGGTGTTTTGCTAGAGCAAACACATGAGGGAACATTTTGTTAACATGGACACAGGTGTGAGAGGCTAAGGCAGACTCATGAAGGAACCTCTCACTGAAGCAGACGGGAGAGATGTTCTGCTAAAGCCAGTATGTGAAAGGACATGTGATGAGAGATTCGTAGCTAATGACAGGCATGTATTGATACATCTTACAATGCATAGTTGAGCTGCATTTGCCAGGACGCCATAGAGAGAAACACACCAAAAGAACTTCTAGTGGTGTGCTGCAGTTTGTTTCCACTTCCAAGGACTTGAGTTGATTGGATGCATGTGCTGAGGCGAGGCACGTGGAGGACACGTGATGTTCGGAGGGTATAAATAGGACTCCATGGAGTGATGGAGACGGAGCTTGGCTTGCTGGTACAGCTAGCTGTGTACGACTTGTGGGTCTCGAGGAGTCTTTGCTGATCTTCACTTCCCTGGGAGAAGTACACAGCCAAGAACTTTATCAGGTGTCCCTCTGGGTCCCCCCTGCTGACTCACACCGATGCTAAGGCCTGGCTAGGTCATGTTACCGCTGTTGCTATCCCAGCTCTGCGGAACTGGACTGCTTGGTGTATCCGTGAAATATTTGTGAGTGGATTGAGCTGCCGCTGCCTGGTAAGCTGTGAACTGAACTGCTGATTTCCAGACAACACAGATGGGAGTTTCTCCAAAGAACCTTTCTAAACAGGTCCACTTCCCCAATTCTTTCTTTTTCACGACCTCTGGTGGGTGGGGGGCTACAAGGAAGGTTAAAGTGTTTAAGAACCATCATTAAAAATAGGATTTGAAAAGATTACAAAGTTACAGTCACGCTTTTATAGTTTAAAATGGACAAAAATGAAAACGAAATGTAGATAAAAATAGCGTGTCAGAGCAGCCAGGGCCAGAGTTGGAAGAGGTTGTGTTAGCATTCTGTCTTGGCTCCGCCCCACAGTTACCTGGCAACAGCCAGGTGTGCCTGACTCACTATAAAAGGGGATGCTTGCCCCTCCTCTTCCTCTTGCTGTGCTCCTGCTTTTGCTCTTCCTTTCCTGCTCCTGCCCTCTCCCCATTCCTTTCCCCTTCCCTCTCCAGGAACCACTGACTCTCCTGCCTCCTCCAACAGATGGATGTGGAGCTTCTCTGGGGTTTCTATCTATGCCTCCTCCCCGCCCCCAACCCCCGGCTAAAGTTCAGGAAGTCTGGATTGAGCAAGCGTCTCAGACCTTGTGTGTCCTTATTCCTCTTCCTTCTGTTTTCCATCTCCCCTTCCTGTACCTGTCCCCTGAAAGCTCAGGTCTGTCTTTGGCATTTCGTCTTGTGTACTCTACCTCATTCTTAGATTTAAAAGCACATTTGATGTGTGAGTGCAGATAAAGGACCAGCGTAACAAAGTATCCATAAGAAAGAGCACCAGTCAAGTACACTGTTCAGCCAAGCGTGCCATTCAGTTAAATATGCCATTCACTGCACACCGAGGAGCTACAGGGCTAGAAAGACTGGGACTTCATTCCTGCTTTACTAAAGCTGGCCAGCGAAGGTATGGGGAAAGTGAGGGCAGATGCAATCATAGAAGCGCAAGAGGTTTGGGGAGCATTGGAGAGCGTAATCTACTGGAGTGGAAGGAGGAGCAGCATGGAGATTCTAGAAGGGAAGAGTAGATATATGGGACAGAATGGGGAGGGGTAAGCAAGCCAGAGGAGCAACACAAAGTCGGGGAAGGATGTGTGTGTGTGTGTGTGTGTGTGTGTGTGTGTGTGTGTGTGTGTTCCATGTTACCAGTTGACTTTCTTGAACACAATTCAGTTCCTCATTGAGAAGAAAGGACTTAACCCCTGCTGTCTTACTGTAACTCTGGTTATGATGAAGATGAAGAAAGGAGCAGGGACTGGACAAGGAGGGACCTAATCATGCACAGTCTGGAATGCAGGAATAGGGGTGCACACACCCCTGGAAATGCCCCTGGCCTACCACAGGCAGTCCCTGGGACTTTCATGGAGGGATAGAGCCTGCGATGTGAGCATCTGAGGTGTGAATCCAGCTCTGTATAGTGTGGCGTTCTCCAGCTGTGGTTTCCTCCAGTAACTCATGAGCCTCCTTTTAAATGTTCTGAATGAGCTGACTGGCTTCTCTTCCCTTCCCTTTTCCCAACAGCAGATTAGGCATTAGATTTGTGTTTAACCAAAAGACCCACTGACTTTGATGCCAAACCCAGTGTTTTACCTGAAAGAAAGACTCCTACTATAGACAGTAAACAGGAACGCCTGGTTCATTCCACATTCCTCCTGCTTTCTTTAAGGATATAAGGACATCCAGGCCCAGGTCCAGTTTCCAAGAACACCAACACTCAAACACTACGGAAAGTCTATTTCTCTGTTATTCCTTGGGCAAGGTTGGCACATTATAGATTATGAAATACCCAGGTTTTCTTTTGCTTTGCAGGTGATGAGATTGTGCTCTAGAATTTTTAAGAAAACGGGAAACTATAGTGTGGATGTGCTAAGTGAATGGGAAATGTAAAAGAAACTTCATTTGATGGGCCATTAGAAGTTTTGGACCTGTGCCACATACTAAAAAGTTTTCTGTTGAGATACTTTTCAGGAGGATGATCCTCTCAGATCCATGACTTCTCTAGGTTTCCAGTGCCAGGCAAGATTAATCAATCATTCAGATAATCTGCCTTCAAAACTCTTGTCAAGAACTGGTCCAAATAGCTGCTTAGAGTGTTATACTCCTAAAACAAGTTCTAGTGACTTTGGAAGGAATGAGCTTGGGTCTACTGACTAGCTGTAGAGTCTCCTGTGTTTTATTTCATTTTCTATAACACAGTAGCTAGTCTTGTTGGTTGAAAACAGTGTATTCCTGGATATATCATGCCAGGCCAGCACAGTTCCCAGGAGAGAGGTCCTTTATTGAAAGAGGGAAAGAAGCAAGGAAGAGAAAAAGAAAGAGATGGCGTCCGTGTCTTTTATCTGTAATGCAGGTAAACTCAGGTGATGACATGCTCAGGTGATGCAGGTAAGACATGCACAAGGGGTGTACAGTGGTTGCCATGGCAATGGGTACAGGAGGGTCCTGCAGCCTAGGTATGATGTCATTGCTGCATTAAGTGGCTGGCTGTAAACATCTTCTGATGTTAACCAGTTTTCTTTGACTAAAGCTATCAATTCTCTGTGTGACCCAAGCAAGTTATTTAGTCACTACTTTCCTATCTGCTAATTGGCTGTAACTATCATCCCTACTTTGCCATATTGCTGCCCAAGACGAAATGGGTATTTGATTAACCCAATGCTTGATGCATAAAACAAATGATCTATGAGCATGGATGGTGACTGTTGGTAATATGAGTAGTTTCCTCTGGTCCAGGTCAACAATTGTCCATGCTTTCGATAAGGATACAATTTCTGGGTGTTCAAAGTGAGGTCAACCCCTTTTTCTGCTGCTTTCAAACTGTTTAGCCAAATGACTTGGCTTTCCTGTGCCTCAGTTTACCCACCTGCAAAGACAGAGTGCTGAGGACTTATCCACACAAGGACCTTGATAGAATGTCGGCTACGCCGTTGCTCCTTCTTTGCTCCTTTGCTTCATCTCGCTTTCTGGTCCCCCGACTGTCACTAGTCTAAACAGAATCATTATTCTGAAAGAATCCTCTGCCAGGGAATGAGGAAATACCTAAGTGCTTACAGGACTGAGAAAGACTTGCAGGTCAATCAGTCACATCCAGAGTATCTAACTCTCTCAGATAAATATTTTGCTGAAACCAAAAATTACACGTTTAGGCTGAAGAAGAATTCATGAGGAGGGAAACAGAGGAACTCTCGGGAACGTCCACACAAATAGACCAGGATGTGGCTTGGGTTTGCTTCCTCACCTACAGAGGTTCACTTCCCTGCCCTCCTGACTGGCTCCGGTCAGCCCTGAGTCACAGCCATACCCTCCCCCGTCCTGCCCAATGCCACTTCATAGGCGAGGGCAAGTCCCCTGACAGTTCCCGGGATGTAATGACCTTGCGATCTCACAGCTCCACTAGCAGGAATATGATATTGTGAAAACAGCTCCCACACAGGAAATTGGATATTTGGCGCCTTGCCCTGACTTGCATCCTGATTTACCAGCTGACCTTGGGCAAGCCGTTGCTTTTGCTCCAGTTCTGTGAAGTGTAAAATAGACTAATGTCTATTTCTCCAAATTCATGGGGTTATTACGAAGACTGAACATACACAGTCACTTAGAAATTGTAAATACTTACATCCATTTATTTTAGCATAAGAAAGCAGGGTAAAGACAGGAAAATTTGAGATTAAGTTCCCTCTGATACGTGCTGACCTTGAGTCTTATATAACTCCCTTGCTCTTTCTGAATCCTAGTTTCTTTAGTTAAGAAGAGGTATTGCATGCATGCAGGTTCAGGTAAATCAGTAAAACGATGATTGCTAATGTTCCTTTACTTCCTTTACTTCACCCTTCTCCTTCCTCCCCTTCTGTACTGACCTCTCTCCTCATTTCCCAAATAAAGCCTTCTCCAGGATCCCCTCCTGTCAGTGCTCCCTCCTCACTGCATGGCGCCTCTCCTCACTGCACACTGCCCCTTCCTCACTGCATGGTGTTCCCTCCACACTGCATGCTGCCCCTCCTCACTGCATTGTGCCCCCTCCTCACTGCATGATGCCCCTCCTCACTGCAGAGTGTCCCTCCTCACTGTACACTGCCTCCTCCTCACTGCATGGTGCCCCTCCTCACTGCACACTGCCTCCTCCTCACTGCATGATGCCCCTCCTTGCTGCATGATGCCCTCCTCACTGCACAGTGCCCGTCCTCACTGCACACTGCCTCCTCCTTACTGCATGGTGCCCCTCCTCACTGCACACTGCCTCCTCCTCACTGCATGGTGCCCCTCCTTACTGCATGGTGCCCCCTCCTCACTGCATGATGCCCCTCCTCACTGCACACCGCCTCCTCCTCACTGCATTGCACCCCTCCTCACTGCATACTGCCCCTTCTCACTGCATGGTGCCCCTTCTCACTGCACACTGCCCCTCCTCACTGTACATTGCCCCCTCCTCACTGCATGGTGCCCCTCCTCACTGCATGGTGCCCCTCCTCACTGCACACTGCCTCCTCCTTACTGCATGGTGCCCCTCCTCACTGCACACTGCCTCCTCCTCACTGCATGGTGCTCCCTCCACACTGCATGCTGCCCCTCCTCACTGAATGCTGTCTCTCATCACTACATGCTGCCCCCTCCTCACTGCACACTGCCCCCTACTCACTGCATGGTGTCCCTCCTGACTACATGATGCCCCTCCTCACTGCACTGCATGCTACCTCTCCTCACTGTATGGTGCTCCCTCCTCACTGCATGGTGCCCCTCCTCACTGCATGCTGCCCCCTCCTCACTGCACAGTGCCCCTTTTACTTTCCTGGTATCTGTACTCACTCCAGCTTATATATTCTCATATGAATATTTGGAGCTAGAAATTACAGATGAAAGTGATGTAGCATTTGCCTCTGGGCATACACATACATACACATACATATACATATACACATACACATATATACCATATACACCATATACACCATATACACATATACTGTATACACCGTATACACTGTACATGCCATATACATACACATACACATAGATATACACATACACATATACATATATGGTTTTAGTGATGCTCTGTTGGGTTAATAATGATTTATATACATACATACATACATACATACATACACACACAAACACACACATACGCACAGACAACCCCATTAGAGTTGTTGGTCAGAGGGACTCCCCACACAACACAGGCTATTGTCATTGCCCTTGCTTCCTTCCCAGAGGCTGAAGGTAAGTCCCTATCGCTGAAGACAGCATTCACTTCAGACACAGGCCTTGAGGAGCTGAGCTGGATTTGACCTGGAAGTCTATTCCCTGAGGACTAGATCTCATAGAGCTGCAAGCGGCTGATGTGGTAAAGCAGGTAATAGTCCTACCCAGCCAGGACGCCTGTGAGCTACAACAGTGTCCGGCATGTCATGGTACCCCTAATAGTGTGATACAGGCTAGTGACATCATGGATCTTGGAGAACCTACCATTGTGATTATATAAAATCAGCACTATTTCTATCTGAATTCTCAATGTCAATCCTTCCTCCTACAGGTAAGTGTAGCTCTCACCCCTCATCAAAGAGTTTACTTTTTGCAACAGATGGAAACTCTTATAGAAAACAATACTCGACCAAAATATAGAAAACAATTAACCATGGGGTGCTTAGCCCCAGTTGATAAATCTAAAGCACAGTTTGTGAGCCCAAGGCCCAGGGCCCATCGAAGAAGAAGAGGCAGAAAGACTGTAAGAGCCAGAGGACCAGGGCATTAATCTTCCTAGAAGTAACGGAATCTTCACCCATGATACTGCAATAATATGGTTGCCTGAACAAGACATGTACAGCATACCACCAATAGACATGCTAGCACAGAAGAGGTAAATCTCATGGGGTCCCACCCATAAACAAGGAACGCTGAGAAGAGGAGAAATTGTTTTTCTCAGGGAAGAAACCCCTTAATTGGTTATCCAATACTAAGTGGTCAGCCCTGAAATTATATATTATATACATACAAGTAACACTAGGTGGACTGTTTCAGTTGTATATATATATTTAGGTATTGTTTCAATACACACACACACATATATTGTAGTATATATTGCATGACAATATATTGCAAGTAAATACACACACACACACACACACACACACACACACACACACACACACATATGGGGTTATAACAAAGAAATAGAGGCCATGAACTTAAGAGGGAATTGGTGGGAAGGAGATGGAAAGGATTAGAGGAAAAGGAAAGGTAAAATGGTTGTAATTATAATAAAAACCAAAATGAATAAGTAAATGAAGTCTAATAATTAGTTTCTTATGTTGTTTGTGAGTAACAATGAGATGAAGGTTCTATAGTGGCGTGCCTCGTTTCTCCTGGGTTGGGAGGAGTCCAGCCTCAGGATCCACATAGAGTGTCCACTGACATCAGGCAGAAAGATGTAGAGGCTCCTTGCAGACTGCTGGGGCAGAAGGCCTGGCTCTAGACTGCCTTTCTTACCACCTCAACTGTCTCTTGTCACCGTCTACATATTGTCTTCAGTAAAGGCCTAGCTAAGACACGGACTAGTGGCTGTGCGTTTAAAAAGAGATGTCTTGCCGTGATATGTGCAAACAGCTAAGCAAGGAAACTATGTTTTTGTTCCTTTGATACGAGTTGAAGGGGACAGAGCAGAAAGTCGAGGAGAGAAAGGACCCTCTCAGGAAGGATGTGGTGAGATGGTGTAACCAAGACAAATTCCATGTGAGGAAGATGACAGATTCTGCTCTGGGATTGTCGACAAGAGCACCCATTTGTCGGGGCCAAAGATTACACGTTTGTGTTGGAGTCACTATGTACGCTCCCTTCCCAGTTCAAAAACACTGACAGAGCTAAAGAGGACTGTCGGCTCCTTTAGCTAAATTACAGCTTTTGTTTGGCTTGGTAGCYCACTTGTAAGTATGTTTCCCATACCATGTGGCTACTGTTCTTGTGGTCGCTTAAGACCATTGGCAGAGCTGAGAAGCAAGCCCCACCCCCTCATCATTTAGTGAGTTTGTGGTCATTGCCTGGGAGAATTCGGACTTCTGAATTTAGCTTCTTGAAATGGACATTAGCCATCAAAATGTCCTATTTTTTTCTGTTGTAAAATATTTAATTGTGAATTTCAAATATATACAAAGTATAGGATTCATAATGAACGATCATCTACCCCTTGGCTGGCCTCACCAGACAGTTTTTGCTGGATCTTGTTTCTTTCATACTTGAGGTTATTTGAGGGTTCACTTCTCCCACCCAAATGACTAATGCATGTTCCAGGCCTAAAGGCATTTTTGTAATGGGGACTCCTTTAAGATTGAGGCATTTAAAGAACACACCACCACCACCACCACCACCACCCCTGCCGTCATTGTCCTGACACTTCAATTAATCCTTCTAAGGTCTTCTAGTTCCTTCATTTTCCTTTCTCATCTTCATTTCATGCTGGGGTGATAGCTGGCTCCCAAACCCAACTCCAGAAGAAACTCACATGACCACACCTAGACCGTGCATATACTTCCGTCGGAGGCTTCCGTCTCAGGCTTCCCTCGCAGGCTCCCGGACCGCACAACCCATCAAGGCCTCCATCCCTTCCAGACTTCCGGACTCCCCACTTTGGTCCTTTCCCAGCATGCTCCTGGAGCTGCTGTCAGAACAGGCTGTTAAAACAGCACTTATCCAGGCTGGCTCTGCCTGATTGACCTTCTGAAAAGCAAATTCCTGTTTCTTTCCCCACAATTTCTCCTTTTGTTAACTAGTCTCTAGATCATACCTGGTATGTCCAAAGTCAAGCCTGTGTTCTGGGGCTCCAGTAACAGTTTCATTTATATCTTACTACACATTTATATTTTACTAAATATTTACAAATAAGTCCAAAGAGTGCCATTGTGATATTTGGAAATGACAGTAACTAAATTTTCTGAATTAGCTGGGAAATATTTTGTTTTTATTCTGTTTGAAACAGGATCCAAATATCACTCCTGTACCTCTGTGTAAGTCTCTTAGTATGGGGAACTTTCTCTCCTTTCCTACTTTTTAGTTTCTTGGGAGAAAAAAAAGGAATTTTTTTTTTGCATTTAGATTTTTAATGGATACTGTGCTTTTTAGACAAGTTTTTAAAGTATAGAAAAATTGGGCAGGTAGGATAGAGTTCACATGCACAATTGTTTGTATTTTTAGCATCTCGCATTTACAGTTAATAAACAGGAGACCAGTATTGACTAATACCTAAACTATGTCCATAGTTTATGCAGATTTCTTCAGTTTTTTT
>BDUI01005877.1:56897-72445 GCA_002335545.1 Apodemus speciosus
AGGGTAATACTAGAACAGGGAAGTGGGAAGGGGTGAATGGTGGAACCGGGGGAGGGAAAAAGACATATGGGACATCTGGGGGGCGGGGAACCCAGAAAAAGAGAAATGAAATGTAAATAAAGAATATATCCAATAAATAAAAACAAAACAAACAAAAAAAAAAGAATAATGTGGTGCCTGTACTAGAAAGCACTTATCCCTTTACACAAGATTCTAGCATTCAGTGAATTACCTATCTATAGCATAATAATCCAGGGTAGTGAATGACTATACTCCCAGTAACAAGGAAGCTAAGGCAGGAGGAGTACAGCTTTGATATCCTTCTGGGCTACACAAGATTCTGTAAAGAGAAAATCCTTATTCATTCCACTACTGAATGACAATGTTTCCAGTCACTGTCCCTATTGCTTTTACAAAACATCTTACAAAAGAAGTGATTGCACTTGGTTCCAGTCCATATGTATGTTGCATTTGCAGAATAGCAAATTTGCTATTGCTATTTGCTAGACTATTTGTTAGATAATCAGCTATTTTCCTATTTTCTTGGTTGTATTCCCACCAGTAATTTAAGAATTCTAAAGGCATTAAATCTTTTCCAACCCTTTTTCATCACCTAATGTTTAGGATTTCAATCTAGTAATTGTTTATTTTATGTAAATATAAAACAGGTGCTAATTGATTTATTTGCTCACACCTAACCAATTATCCAAGTATAACACATTTAAAAGTCCATTCCATCCACTGTACATAAATCAAGTTTGATTGTATTGGTTTGTGTGTGAAAGGTTTTCTAATATTCTAACAATGGATATCTCTTCATCCTGGGTCAGCACTGGATGTCCYTGATTAGCTCAAATCTGATAAGGAAATTGTTCCCCTAATTCTTCAGAATTACTTCTGTACTTCTACACACTTTGTTAAACTCAACCACATATATATGTACATGAGTTCAAACATGCTTGAGAGTTTTAATACATTAACTGTATGTACAAAACTGATTTTACATCAGTTCTCTCTCTGAAAGGAGAGGACTTTATTTGCATCTTTCTTTCTTTCTTTCTTTCTTTCTTTCTTTCTTTCTTTCTTTCTTTTCTAGTCGTGAAATTCAGTCAGGTCTCAGGTTGCTGTTACTGTCTTCTTTGTCAACCATTTTTCCTGCTATAGAATATGATGTTTTGGCAAGGCTATATTGTTTCTTATTTCATAGCAGATTTCTATTCTATCTCCAACTGTATTCCATTTAATTACATTATTCTATGCTTTGCAGAACATCAGTTAGTGATGGGTGTAACATCTGTGATCCACTCTTATTGCCTATTTTCTTTCTTCCTATTTTTCATACCCCATGTTATGTAGTTATCTTTAAATTTATTTCAATATTACTGATGTAAAAGTCTTTTAGTATGGAAGAATCTATTAATGATTCATGAATTAATCCAATAATACTATTTTTAAATAGTATTACAAATACTGGTTTACATTTGTACTGGTTTACAAATGTTGTATGGCATAGTTTATGTCAACTTATACAAGCTAGAGTCATTTTAGAAGAGGAAACTTCAATTGAGAAATTCCACCACACTTTATTGGCCTGTGGGCACACCTGTGGTTCATTTTCTTGATTGATGATTGACATGGGAGGGACCCAGCTCACTGTGGGTGGTGCCACCCTTAGCTTTGTACTTCTGGGTTCTATAAGAAAACCATCTAAGCAAGCTGTGAGGAGTAGGCCAGTAAGCAGCACCTCTCCTTTGCATGTGCATCCTTGCCTATTTCCAGGTTCCTTCCCTGCTTGAACTCCTGACCTCGGTTCCTTTGACAATAGCCTGTGACGTGGAAGTGGACCTGAAAGAAACCCTTTCTGTCCTTCCCCAGTTGCTTATGATCATGATGTTTTAATATTTTATCACGGCAATAAAAAACTAAGAAATATCCACATTTAACTTATATTTTCTTCTACAAATTAAGCATTTTCTGTCTTTTCTTCTATGTATTTAATGTTCAGCTTAAAATGTGTGATTCCTAGCATTTTCTGTTGGGACTTCTTTCTAGTTCTTATAACACGTTTTCTACTAGGAAGGTTACTTTGCCAGCAACAGTTGCCATAATTTCTTTTTATACTTGGGTGTTATATCTTGCACAGTTTTTACACAAGGCTTATTCAAATATTTTTCAATAGCTATTGATTATGTTTCTCTATCATTTCTGTTATAAGAGTGTGTAATATACTGTTCTTAGAGTGGAATAGGTTTATTTTTCAACAGCAAAGASAGTCTTGTGGTTTTTGTCTAATCTCTAGCTCTTGGGGAATTAGTTTCCTTAGACAACTGACCCAGTTTCTACTCAATAGTTTTGCTAACATTTTTCCTGGGGGTTAAGGATTTAGAATTTGTCTCATCATCATGAGAAGCTGACTGACCTTGAGCTTTGGAAGAAGGTTGTGCACATGCAACACTATTTGCAACTATTGTAAAGGCTTAGGGAGACATATCACCAAGTAGAATCTCAAAGTAAATCTCAAATGGTAGAGCTGACCTCGAGACACAAATGAATTCAGTATCTTGTAAAATATTGTGGTTTAGATTTTAAGTGTATCCCAATAGTACAAGCCTTTAAAGCTTGATCCACAGCTGATGGGGAAAAATAAAATTGCCAAGAGGTGAGAAGGAGAAGGGAATTAGGCCACTGGAAATGTGTTCTCAGATAGGTTATGGGCACTCTTTCAGTTTCCTTCCTCTTGCTTCCCGGTTACCATGGTGTCTTAGTTAGGGTTTTGTTACTGTGTAAGGACAACATGACCAAGACAATTCTTATAAAGAAAAACAGGGAAGCTTACATCCATTTCAGCCCATCTGTAATTCAGATTTTTATCATCAGGGTAAAAATCATGGTAGCATCCAGACAAACATGGTACCACCGAGGGTTATTCTCTTCATCCTGATCCAAAGACAGCCAAGAGGTGACTTCCACGGGCAGTGAGGAGGTGGCTCCCCTCTGAACCGGTTGGAGCTTTGAGCACAGAAGCTGCAAAACCCACTTCCACAATAGCATACCCTCTCAAACAAGGCCACATCTGCTTCAACAAGGCTACATCTCCTAATAGTGTCACTTTCCATGGGCCAAGCATATTCAAACACCCACACATCTGGTGTTCAACCTTCCTCTTCCACAGATTACAGTAGTTTGTCTCTACAGACTCCAAGGTGGAGGAGCTACTAGCCATGGAAAAATACATCTGGAACTATGACCCCCAAGTAAGCCTTTCTCCTTTATGATCATTTTCACTAGTATCTTGTTGTTAAGATAGAAGCTGATTAACACAAGTCATTTYTGGACTTCTGGTTGAAAGGATTATAAATTCTCTTCATACTTTTAGTCAACTATAAATAGGTTTTTATATTTATCACGTATGAAGGTCAAACCAATATGACTCTAATTTGGAAGTATAAATAAGCCATCCTTTCAGCTTTTTCTACCTTTTCATACTACTGTTTAAGATATTTCCATTATTGGAAATAATGTTTCCCTTATTCCCATTATCTCTGAATAATGGTTGTTTCTGTCCTATTACTGCTTTCGTTTTTTTAAACTCTAGACATGTTTTGATGTGCATATCTGCATACATCTTTTTATATTTGGGGTTTTATATGAAAATTTAGACACTCCTCAGAATGTGTTTCTTCTTTCTTCTCAGCAAGTTAACAGAATGCTCTCGCTCAATGGTTCTCAACCTTCCTAATGCAGCGACAATTTAATACAGTTCTTTATGTTGTAGAGACCCCCAGCCATAAAATTTTTTAATTGCTACTTCATAACTTTAATTTTGTTACTGTTGTAAATTGTAATTGAAATATCTGTCTTTTCTGATGGTCTTTGGTAACCTCTGTGAAAGGACCATTGTATCCCCAAAGGGCTCATGACATGTTAAGAAACACTACTCTAATTGTAAGTAGAACCAAGCAAATCTGAGCCTGTACTTTTAGTCTTAATAATATGTATTCTATCTGAGCCTGTACTTTTAGTCTTGAGATTGTGTATTCTAACCTTGTTCCATTCCCTCAATAGTTCTATCATTTATCCCTCCCTGGATTCTGGCTTCAATCCTGGGATATTTGCTACTTCTTTTGTATTTGACATATCCTAAACATGCTTTGCTTATTTAAATATCTTCTTGTCTGTCTGTCTATATTTGAATCCTTGAGACTATCTACAAAACTATGTCGTGTTTTTTTAATACTATTTATCCTCTAACACTAACCTTGAAGAACTTAAGAATTCAGCATATGCCTACCATAAAAAGGTATTGAGGGTGAGATTAGCCTCCTTTGGATTCTCTTTACTCTGGGAATTGGTGTATCAATTCCTAACTGCTTTGATAGCCCTGAAATACAGACTTTTTCTGCAGCTTCATGGTAGCTAGAGCTCTGTTTTCTTCCTTTTCTCATAATAAGGCTCTCCCAGCTTTTCTGCCTCTTCCTGGGCACCAAAGACAACCTGACTTCTCAAAGGGATAAGCAAAATGTAGGTAGTTGGTTCCATTTTCTGTGTAATCGGATCTTCTCAAGCACTTGTCGCCTCTCTCTATGGCCATCAAATAGTTGCTTCCTGCATCCATCTGATTTTTCTAGCAGTTCTCAGTGGGAAAGTTTGTTTGATGCCAGCCAGTTTCTTATAGTGCAAGTTTTTACACTAAAGGTCTGAGAAACCCCATTTCCCTACATTGGTTATTCTTTAGTTTTATGTCTTAATGCTTGGAGCTGCAGATAGTATATCTACACATTGACAACATATAATCATTGGATTTTAGAAGTTCAAGCAAAGATCATCTGGCTCGTGTGTCACATTCTCCAAAATAAGAGCAAGTGGCTTGTCAGATCCCACATAGCAAACATGGTACCATAGCCTTAATACATCTCCTTCTCCACAGGGTGCAAGGGAGTAAAAGACAAGGCGCCTACAGTGTAAATGGCAAGTTTCCATTCCTGTTTTATGTCAAGAGGAAACGTTTCAGTTCCTTCCCACTAGTGAGCAMGATCTACCTGCTTCCCAGCACACACCTCTATTCTCACCACACGACTCTTAAGATAAACTATTATTTCTTCTAGGTTATTAATTATACCTGTCACTTCTGAGCCCACAGCTCAAAGTAATCATATCAAAAACTTACCTTCCTCTTAAGGAAAGACTGTAAACCTGGAAGCACAGGCATTAAGTCATCCTCTAAGCCATTTAAAAAAAACAGAAACAAAACAAACAAACAAAAGCCTGTTGGGTTCGGAAAGGACCATCATGTCACCTGTTGCCTGAATGTAATTCAGTGTAATGGAGGTTGCTATTAATAGTTATTCCAGGACTTGAAGTGTAGAGCAATATTGAATACATAGCATAGATACTTAGTTACTATATATTGAAAAACAAACAAACAAAAACAAAACAACCTCTCTTACTCTTCCTTAGGGAAGTCAATTATATTCATATATGAAAAGAGGTGTTGGTTTTGAGAGAATACAGTCTTAGACAGCAGTTTTAGATTTACAGAGGATGGAAATATGCAGAAAATAAAGTTGAATGTGCTCTCTCGGCCCTTTCGCAATTCACTGTGTTGGCCATTTACTACCACCACTGAGAAGTTTGCTCATCATCACTGATCATTCTTTCTGTTGAGCTTTCTGTACAGTTTATCAAATGCATGATGCTGATTTACCACCAAAGTCTCATAGACTATTTTCATTGCCCCTGAATCGTCTCTCTGCCTATTCATGTCACCAGCTCATATTCAAGTCATGAGCGATGGCTGATGCTTTCTTTAATATTTTCAAAATTTTAATTTATCCACAATGTCAAAGGTTGAATTAACACAATGCATAACCTATTAAGACTTATTTCTAGTATTTTTTACTTTTAAATTTAAGACCATTTTGTGTTAAACATGATTGATACCATCATGAAGAAATAGATATTCTAAAAGATAAACAATAGGTCTAGTGAGAATTCTGGGAATATGGTGAATCAGAAGCAGATTCTATGACACCTTGAGTCTGAAAGGGAGAAAGTTAAGATAAAGAAAAACAGGCAAGAGGTACAGAAAGCAAAAATTAGATCAAGTAGGCTGAGTAGGAAACTTTCTCCCAGGAAGAAGTCAGCTGTGAACCTTGTGGTCAGCGCACCACGAACAAGTCCCATGAAGGACTCCCAGGTACCCTCATAGAATAATGGAAGACACCCAACACTTATCAAAGAACCTCAAAGCATTCCCAGTGCCCATCATAGAACCAAGAAGAGCCAATGTGTGTTTCTGAAAACCCAAGTCACAGGCTGAACTCTCTGGCTGGAGAGGCAATTGCACAACAGAAAATGGCAGATGAACACAACAGACAGAAGACAGAAGCTGGGTCTCTCAGCAACTCCTCCCTTGGCTGTGGCAGGCAGGAACTATGTAGGTCAGAACTAAGGTACAGATGTATTCCCACCAGTCATCAGGTAGCATTGACTGAGAACATAGTGTCGTCTTAGAATTTTTAATTTTTTTTTGTTTCTATATATTGTGTACATATGTATCATTTAAAACACATGTGGGCATATATATTTGTGTAAGTGGACAGTTATTGTGGTGTAATATGTACCTCATTTGGAAAAACTTTCTATACTTTTCTCCAAATCTAATATTCAATATTTCTGTACTGAGTCACATACCTTTAACCTCAGATAGTGACAATTTTGGCCAATATATGTATGTATACATGCATAGTGTGTGTGTGTGTGTGTGTGTGTGTGTGTGTGTGTGTGTGTATTACTAAATTGTGTGAGTTAGTTTGTTGTTAGCTGGGAGGAAGGAATCTTACCAGAGAAAATTCCTTTATCAGTTTCATCTGTGGGCAAGGGTATGAGACATTGTCTTCATTGATGATTGATATAGTAGAGCCCAACTCTCGGTGGAGAGTGCTACCCTGAGCTGGTTGTCCTTAGCGCTGTCAAGAAAGCAGGCTGAGCAAGCCATGAGGAGCAAGTCAATAATTAAAAGTTCCCCATGGTCTTTGCTTCAGTTCATGCTACTAGGTCCCCACCCTGACTTCTCTCAATGATGAAGTGCATGAAGATATGTAAGCAAAATAATAAGCCCTTTCTTCCACAAGTTGCTTTTAATCATGGGGTTTGTCATGGCAATAGAGAACAAACCAGTTACTGCATATTTTTCCCCAAACAGTACCCTGGTGCTTTGTATACAAATCAAAACTTACAGGGGACATGAATGAAGGGAATGACGTCTTCTCCTGCTAATACAAGATAATACAAGACACATTAATAAAATATTCATATTTAAATTTTTCAAACAAGACTTATAATCTGACATGCTATTGTATACATCAGGACTTATACCGATATATAAAAAAATATATTATGCATTGAGATCACAGTTAATTACAGCATAATATAACACACCCAAAAAGTATTAGTTGTTTCAAATTTGTGGGATGTATTCTTTAACATTTCTCCATTTACAATCTTTTATGATGAATATATGGGTACATTAGCATAAGTTTGTAATATATGAACAACTATATATATTGGGAAATGTGGGTTATTGGGATATAATAGCATCAAGTTTTTCCAGATAATTTCAGTTAACTGGCTTTTCTGTTTGACACTGCTTCAACCATCTTTACACACTTTCCTGAGTTCCCTTTCTTGAATCAAAGGTTAATTATGTTAACCTCATTGAGATTTTCTCAGTGTCCCTCCTCCATCTTCAAGGTAGCACCTGCATCTTCACCCCAATAGGCCGATTCAAAATATGATCTCAGTTCCATGTCCTCAGATTCATTCTGATCACCTACCTACTCAGTTTTCAGTTTTTTATAAGTCACTTCAAACTCTTTCATATATTCAGGGCTTGATTATAAGTATTCTATTTCTTTAGATGACCAAGGACATATCCTCCAAGTCTCCAATTTAAATATAGTCTCATTAAGGCTTCTGCAGATGAGAACTGGTCCTTTCTCTCCTGGGCTTTCCATGTCCTTGTATCCATGCACAAGTCTGTGGATGGCCATCGTGTGTGGAACACCTTCTAAGGGCAAGGAAGCCTTGAGTTAGGTGGTTCAATCTATTCTTTCACCAAAAACAAAGCTTAACCCCAGGCTCAAGGCTACTCAGCTAATAAATTTTACAGGAAATATTTAAATTGTGATTTCTGTGACCCACAAAGCCCATGCACACCACTGTTTCTTAGCAACGCCATCTCTATCTTGCTCTTTTATGCTCTTGCATGTTATTTCCTGAGAACATTCAGATTTGCATTGTGTTTCCCACAGAGTCTGGCATATGCTGGGCACTCAACTAACTTCATGAATTGATAAGTGATTGAATAGAAGCATGGGGAGATGAATGAAGCAGTGAGAGCAGTGTAGAAAATAAAGTGGTAAACAGGAGCTGGGAACTGGATCATTAGTCTATTAGCTTTAACCATGAGCAAAAATGAGTTTGACGACATGGGGAGCATGAAGATTAAATAACTGTTTAATTTTATCTACTTCCCTTTTATTTATGTTCATTATACTTATGCAGTACAATGCATTTTGTTCATGTACTCATTGCAGAATGACCATATCAAATTAAATACTATATTCACCATCTCACCAGCTTATCATTTTTATAGTAAGAACATTTAAAACCCTCTTTCAGCAATTTTAGAATTATATTATTGTCACAACTAGGGTGTGGAAACCACCTGAGCTTCTCTATCAGTGGATGAAGAAAATTCAGTATGCAGCAACCTTTTAAAAGGATGAAATCCTATCAATTACATCACATAGTTGAACATGGAGGCCATGACATTAAAGTAAAAGAGCCAGAAACAGAAGCGATTGCTATATGATCTTGGTATATATGGAGGTTAAACAAAAGCCAGACTCATGGAAGAAAAATAGTTGCTGATATTTGCTCCATGATGACAAATGGGAAAAAATAGTTTAGTGGGGAATTGTAGGTACCCATGAGCAAAAARGAAAAAGCAAATACTGGAGGGATAGGGAGTATTATTAATAGGGAGAGTGGGATCGTGGTATTCAGAACACATTGCATACCTGTGTAAAACTGTCAGAGAAAATTTAATAAATGTTATAATATTATTTCAAACCAGTTCTTTATTTTATAAGACTTATTTTCAATTAATGAGTAAAAGTTAAGTTCGCAGCAATTATAACTATTCCTCACACATATTTGATTTTTAATACAGTTTCTTGCATAATGAAAACTATAAAAATAACAAAATTCAGGCTTTGCTCCATGTTCTTACTGGGTGCTTCAGTGGGCCTGGCTTGTTTACATTGTTCCCCTAAAGCCCAACTTCATGAATGTTGATGCCAGGCTAGGCAGTTATCTATCAGTTATTTGGTCAACAGGGTTTGAAATTTGGCACATCATCAAACTGTATTTAAAATATAGAAGTTAATACATTTTTCCTTCTTAATTTTTAAATTATAACCAAACATTTTAGAAAAATAAGTTAGACATTCTGTGCCATACACAAATGTGCTCTTTCTCTCTCTTCCATTTGACATTTCTGTGTTCTTGTATCAAGGCTCTCCACATTTATTAAAATATATTTGACATGTGGTGAATAGTATGGTGATAGGATAGTGTTCATATCTGTTCTGAAGACATCTATTGATGGGTGGAGGTGCTGATAGATTCTTATTATCATAATATATCAGCTGTGTGTGCTGTACCACATGTATTGGCCTAGGCCTTTTATGCTCTAGGGAGTTTGCCTCCTGAACTTCCTCATATGCAATATAAAGAAATTACTAGCACTCAGCATCAGTGCTGAATGGCAATGCATGGAAAAAGCTATGTAGTGTATCTGTGTTGCTACAAGGGCTACATAGGTGGGCATATAATTAGAGGAGGTGCACCTGGAAGACTCACCTGTATTTACCTGTATTTTTCATTAATTTACCTGTAGTTTTATCATTGATTTAGTCTCAGTCAATATACCAGTGTCAGGCACACAGCAGAAGATCAACAAATATCTACTGAGTAACTTGATGGCAAAGGTTAGTATGATAGGAAAGTTTGATGCATGGTTTTGAATTGTGAAATTGTAAAATGAATTATGATTCTGTTTCTCAATTAAATTAGCAGGCATGATGGTGCCTGTTTCATCAGGATAATCAAAGCAGAGCAAACATTTTAGAGGTAAGATTAAAGACCACAGTGAAATACAGACTTTCTCTCCATCTCAATTCATTCAGAGTAGCAGCAGCAATATAAACACCCTCAATCATTGGGCAGTAGGCACTGAAGGTAAACAGAATGTAAGTTCCCACAAGGCAAGCTTTATGTTGTTCTGCACATGACTCCAGAACAACTACKGGCAGTGATCTAGACCAGAACCAGTGTATAGCATGAAAAGCCAAGATGAAAGGACTCCACGTTCCTTTAAGGCAGAAGTGTATCAACAAAAAGATCAAAGGCAGGTGAAGCCTAGGGAAATCATAAGAGCCAACAAGTTAACCTCCACCTATGCATCGAGCCCCTAAAGTTCTTTGATTTGGTATGTAAAAGGCCTCACCGTGCTAAAGATCCTAGACAATGAAAATTTACAAATTCCAATATTTTCTTCAGGTTTATTATCCATTAATACCATCTGATAAATTATTCAAGATAAAGCAGACATTCAATGGTAACAATATACCTCGCTCAGGGATAGACCCACAAAGAACTCAGTTCCTAGTGATAAAAACTGGAGCCAGTGATTATAAAAGCAAACAATATTTTAAAAGATACAGACTGCTGGAGTACTATCATGGAAAAAAAGGAAGCTGGGAACTCAGATCATAAACTAAACAATGATCCAGGTAGTGCCTGATGAAGTGCAGAGGCTACAATAAGCACCTCTGTTGTACTCACCTCTAAAWTGAAGGAGTCAGAAATGATGCCATTGTACATGTTTATACTCCTGTGGAACAGACTGATGAACTGAACAAAGTGCTTAGTTTTATGGGCAATRCTTAGGTGGGATGTGGTTAATACAGTCAATACTCTCAGTGGAATCTGTGTTCATGATTGCAAGGGCAACTACACTGGTTGCCGCAAATTCTAATCCAACAAGCAAATATTCTTGCTAAAACGCTCACATGATCTCATTCCAATGGTCCAACTCAGACTCAACACATTTTCCACGAAATGAGACTGGTACCTAGAACAGAGTTGTAGCACAGTCAATCTATCCCAGCAGATGAGGGGCTTGCCATAAACATATAATAGAAAAGTCAGCCTCGGTAGAACACCTCTAACCTGTGAGCAACTATGGAGTATTTTCATYCCCACATTTCAAAATAAGAAACAGTAACTCAAACAGTTAATTTTAATCACTGATTACTTTGCAGAGTCATGCAGGTATGTGAGACACTACACCTAAATCAGAGGATGTGAGGCTAAAGTCTGAAAACAAAGGTCACAGGTAAAGTATATTTAGAGTATTAAGTTGCCTATACCTATGAGAATGATTAGTATGAATAAAGGTTTGTGGGGTTCTCTTTTTCCTCTTTTGGATGAAATAGACATTAAAATTTTGGCCATGTGCAAAATTGTTCTTAATTTGAGAAGTTGCTCAACCCTGTGTTTTGCCCCAGGACCCTCTGTATCTGTATATGAAGATGAAAATGAAATATAGTCATGCAAGAGGCTATTTTGTTAATTTTCTGGATTGTCACATTCATTCACCATGAAATTCTCTACAGAAAGTCAATTTTGGAAAGTTCCAAACTTAATTAGGTCTTGCAGTTTTGTGATCTTCATTATAATTATCAAATATTGAAGAACTAATAAAGGATCAACCTCTGGGCTTCAGAATAACCTAACATATTCATACCTCAGTGACATCCTGAATTAGCTCAGGAGCTGATAAACTCTGGTGAAACAACCAAGCAAGCAGAGTTGGCAAAATGCAAGACACAGCAAAGCCTTGGTCAGAACAAGATGAGCATATAATATGAAAAATAGCCCAGTAACATTTATCAACAATAGATGGTCTGTTCAGATGAGGCATCCACGGGTATAGCAAGTCCAATTAAGAACATTTCCCTGATAAACCAAAGCCCTTATCTCCCACTATCCCACAATTATTCATTTGAGTCTATTGTTACAAAAGAATGAACAGTGAACAACCTCCTCCTTCGCAATCTTCTTCCCTGATACATGCAATTTAGCCAAATAATACATATAACTTGTTCAAAGGATGTTTCARTGCTCAGACATCTTCCTTAATGTCGGTTCTCTGACAAAGAAAAGTGAATTCAAATCATTTATTTTTGTTTCATTCTTTAAATTGTTACAAATACTTTTATAAGTATTCTTGTACTATTTTTTGAGAATCCTATCATATCCAGCCATAAATCTCAGTGATGYAGCCCACATTAACTCTTTCASGTTTGTAGCCCCCTGATATAACACAACATTAATACTAAGGCCTTCTACTGTTACTGAAAAATAACATTGAATAATGAACACAGCTTAGGGTATGACACATGTGGCTAAAGGTTTATGTAGTATGCACATGACTCTGACTCTCGGTGAAACTGTACAATTTTTTAAAGATTTATTTATTTATTTTATGTATATGGAGGATTTGTCTGCAATGCACGGTTGTACACCAGAAGATGGCAACAGATCTAATGACACTACAGTTATAGGCACTTGTGGGGTACCATGTGGGTAATGGGAATTGAACCTAAGATCTTTGAGGAGAATCCAGTGCTCTTAACCACTAAGTCAGCTGCCCAATGCCCCAAATTCTATGTCAATTAAATGCATTACTTTTGAGAAAACCTCATTGGTATAAGCTGTGGACAAAGGTATTTCAAGAGTTTGTCATCAAAAATATGTAGTTTTTAATTCAAACAATGGTTATTTAGTCTCCATAGATTTAGCTTTTGAGTATTTTTCTGTTAAGGATATAAGGTGAATTAAATCATTATAGTTGAATTAAGAATGAGAAGCATCACCTATACAGTTGGCTGTGTTTTCGGAGGTGAATAAGAAGAGACTGGAAATCTGTGGTAAAGTACTATCATTCTTTCATGGACTGCAGATGGATAGAAAAAATTTCTATCTCTGAGGGACTTTCCAACCTTATAACACAAGTATGATTTGTTTTGTTTTCATTTGTCTGTCTGTCTCTTAGTCAGATATCTAGAAGCACTTGTTTTTGTTTGAAGAAGTCATTAGGGAGTTACATGCAGGAGCTATGAAGAGAAAAGACAGGAATATAACTTTGTGAGCAATGCTTTTAAAGGTGAAAGACAGACAATTTTTCTTTTTTCTCTTTATTTATTTATTTTTTTTTATTTTCTAGATTCTTTGCTTACATTCCATGTGATTTTCCCTTTCATGGTTCCTCCCTCCCCATAAGTCCCATAAGCCCTCTTCCCTCCACATATTCCCCAATCAACCCCTCCCACTTCTCTGTCCTGGTAATCCCCTACAATGCTGCATCAAGCCTTTCCAGGACCAGAGCCCTCTCCTTCCTTCTTCTTGGGAATGAATTGATATGTGAGTTGTGTCTTGGGTATTCAGAGCTTCTGGGCTAATATCCACTTATCAGTGACTACATTCTATGTATGTTCTTTTGTGAAGGAGTTACCTCACTTAGGATGATATTTTCCAGTTCCAACCATTTGCCTAAGAATTTCATGAATTCATTGTTTTTAATTGCTGAGTAGTATTCCATTGTGTAAATATATCACATTTTCTGCATCCATTCCTCCATTGAGGGACATCTGGGTTTTTTGCAGCTTCTGGCTATTATAAATAAGGCTGCTATGAACATAGTAGAGCATGTGTCCTTGACCTCAAAAAATATAAGAAGATCGAACTAATCCCATGCATGGGAAGAGTGGTCTTCAAATAGCAACAAAAACAACAGAAARCCCACATACACATGTAAATTGAACAATACTCTACTCAATGATAACTTGATGAAGGAAGAAATAAAGAAAGAAATCAAAGACTTTTTAGAATTTAATGAAAATGAAAGCACAGCATACCCAAATTTATGGGACACAATGAAAGCAGTGCTAAGAGGAAAACTTATAACACTGAGTGCCTCCAAAAAGAAACTGGAGAGAGCATACACTAGCACCTTGATGGCACACCTGAAAGCCCTGGAACAAAAAGAAGCTAATTCACCCAGGAGGAGTAGAAGACAGGAAATATCAAACTCAGTGCTGAAATCAATCAAGTAGAAACAAAGAGAACAATACAAAATATCAACAAAACCAGGAGCTGGTACTTTGAGAAAATCAACAAGATAGATAAACCCTTAGCCAGACTAACCAAAGGGCACAGAGACAGTATCCAAATTAACAAAATTAGAAATGAAAAGGAGGTTATAACAACAGAAACTGAGGAAATTCAAAAAAATCATCAGATCCTACTACAAAAGCCTATACTCAGACGATGTTTTTCTAATTCAAGGGATTCTGGCATACAAGCAGAGGGCTGTTTTTCCACCTGCATACAAAGCACAGCTTCTTTTAGTTCCTTGAGAAGGGTTGGCTTTGAAACAGGACTCAAATATCCCATGGATGATGTTGTGAACTCAGTGTCAAAAGTGCTGGATAGAATGCAGTTTCTGCATTGAGAGGTGTCTATGACCACATGCAGATCTTTCTTAGCAATTCACGGAGGGCAGCAAATAGCCTTAGCAGCTATTATCACAGTATTTTATTCKTAAAGGAGATGGAGCCTGAAATAGAGATCAACAATTAGAAAGTGTAGAGAATGAGAGATACAGGATGAGTATACAGTATACAGAAYGAGTATACAGTCCTAACTGGGATGTCTTCATCAAATCCCTAAATTCCATATAGATTGATGAGCCTCAGGGTTCATCAATCTATATAGAAAAGGAAGTAGGATTGTTAGACCACAGGGGAAGATAACTCCAAGAAAGTAGTGTTTTATAGACCCAACTGAACTTATATAAATATAAACTCATAGTGACTATGGCAGTGCACAAAAGTCCTACACAGGTTTAATTCCCTTCAGGGATCTCTGTGCTAACAGAGAGACATGAAGACAGCTTTCATGCCTGATCACAAAGCTATCTATGACTGATGCCTTCTGCAAAGGAAAATTTTTCTCYGATGGTGTCTCACTGAGTACATTACACATACTTTAAGGTAGTTCCCCATGACAAGAAAAAAATTGCCAACACTAAATGAACTCAGTGATGTTTTATCTCTTGTTGCTTTTATTTAGGTATTTTTCCCTGTCATATTGGTCATTTGCATGTATGTTTTGGATTCTGTTGTATGATTTTTTTAATATGTCTGCTCATTGTTGTTCTTGCTTGTTTAAAGAAAAACAGTGAAAGGTATGGAGATGAGTAGATGGCAATGGGAGAATCTAAGAGAAGATGGGAGCAGATGAAAGAATGATCAGAATACATTGTATGAGAAAGTACTTGTTGCCGGGCAGTGGTCTTGCAAGCTTTTAATCCCAGCACTTGGGAGGCAGAGGGAGACCCGATTTCTGAGTTCGAG